>JAHRHZ010000071.1:21453006-21502995 GCA_024137785.1 Ginglymostoma cirratum
CTTTCCCTGTTCTTTCTTTCCCTGTTCTTTCTTTCCCTGTTCTTTCTAAGACCTTGCTTTGTACAAATTGCAATGTTTCCTGCATTAAAACAGTGAAGACTTCACAAATACCTCATTGGCTGTAAAGCACTTAAATTTGTGAGGCACCCCGAAGCAGTGTAAGATATTTTTTATCACCCTATTCAAATGCATTATGACACACCCTTGGAGCAAATGGAACTTGAACCAGACCATCTGTCCCAGAGGTAGGGACACTACCACTGTGCTTCAGAGATTTTAGATTTGATTTTTCTGATTTACCTGTTCGAGTATGTTATTGCACACTTCTTGGAGCAAGTGGGACTTGAGCCCAGGCCTACTGGCCGAGAGGTAGGGACATTACCACTGTACCACAAGAGTCATAAAGATGCTATATAAATGAAACTTCTAAATGCAAATCATGTATACTGAAAAACTTTCAACATTTGTCACTTGACAAGTTATAAGCCAAGAGAATTGACCACGCATCTCATTACTGATTGATGTTCAATGATGCGTGTGTATTTTTTTTGTGTATTGATAGCCAGATTGGGCTCAGCTGTGTTACTGCCTACAGTTGAACAGGCTCTTGGCTTGCGGATTAGACAGTTGAAGAATGGTTGTTTGGCCAAAATATCTGCAGATTTCTGGGCAAAGTAGACCACTGTTTACAATGGGGGGTTAGAAGAGCAAATTGGGGTAACAAAACTGATGAAAAATGTCGAGCTTCAACCACTGCAGTGTTTGGACTGAGTCAGTGGCACCAGGCTTTCACTACAGTAACACTAACCGTGTTTGGCTTTGCTGTTTATTTATCCAGAGAGTTTGTCTAGTTGTATCGACAGCATGTATGGCATTGATTCTCCTCGGTTGGATAATGAAACAATGAATTGGTATCGGGAAGGTTTTCAATTTGAAGTAAAACTTGCATGAACTGGTTCTTCATCTGGTGTCTATTTACTGCAACTAGCTATGGAAACAAAATGCTCCTGCATTTCTCTACATTATGACCTTTGTACTGCAAATTTAACTCAAGATGTCAAGCACTTCGAAATCTTTCAATAAATGTTATATGGCACTATGTAAATGCATGTCTTCATTTCTGTTTCTGTGCAGACTCCTCGAAGACAGAAAAGGCTCTTTTGCCGTTATTCAGATGCAAACAGAAATCCTACGTACATTCTGAAACCTGTGAAGCAGCAAGATGAATGGGACAAACCGCGAATTATTCGTTACATTGATATAATTTCTGATGAGGAAATTGAGCGAGTGAAAGAACTGGCAAAGCCACGGGTAAGATGTCATATCATTCTGAGATGCCTTTTGTGTGTTTGCTCACTATCTATATGTTGCAGAGTGACCTTTAGAAACTGTTCTTCAACGTAACCTATTGCATGGTATTTTTCAAACCCTTTTGGAAGGTCATATATCTTTTGTATGCTTGCCACATGCAGATCAAATTGAGCCTTTCCACTTCTGAAAGATAACGTTAAGGCTGTTGTGAACTGACCTTATGGGTGCATAGTCTAAGAGTGTCATTGGTTCAAAACA
The DNA here is from genome assembly GCA_024137785.1 of Ginglymostoma cirratum. Classification (NCBI taxonomy): domain Eukaryota; kingdom Metazoa; phylum Chordata; class Chondrichthyes; order Orectolobiformes; family Ginglymostomatidae; genus Ginglymostoma; species Ginglymostoma cirratum. Next base: position 21,454,576 of record JAHRHZ010000071.1, read on the forward strand.
TGATGCAGACCATTGACCTGCATGCCTTGGACAGTGCGTGTTGTTCAGGCAAACTCAAGATGGGGGAGCATTCTGTAAGCCCTCCTTATGGTAAGATGATAGTTTGTGCCATGGGGCCCCCTCTGTATTAAGCATCACCTAGTGTTGGCTCAGGAACCCCACTCTGGAGGAGTGCAGGATCTGTACAAGTCAGTAGTGGAATGCATGTTTCTGAACTCTGTCAGTATCTGTACACCACTTTCAGTCAGGACACTGAATGAGGAAACTGTACTTATCACAAAATCACACAATCTTCATTTTGAAAACTTAATCCTTTATTCTTTAACGAGGTGTTTGCTTTTATGGGAATTATTGCAGAATTAATTGCAGTTGCATGGGGTGTTGCAGTTCTATTACTGCTTTGGTAATCCATGTCTGGATTAGTGTGTTCTGAATACATGAGTTCAAATCAAATCATGGCATCTGGGGACTTTAAATTCGGCTAATTAAAGTTGAATAAAAGGCTGGTATAAGTAATGATAACTCTGAAACAACATGAATTATTCATAAAAACCCATCTGCTCTGCTCATGTTCTTCAGGGAATGAAGTTTGCTGTCCTAAATTATGTGTGACTCCAGACCCAAGTAATTCTTAATTGCCCGTTGAAATTGCCTAACAAGCCACTCATTTGGCTTCAAGAAGGCATAGTTAGTGCCTACACCCTGCCCATGAATTTTTTAATGTGGGTTTTACTTACTGTCAATCAGTGATCATCAGTGATTCAGTTTAGACTGTCTTCTTGAACGTTGGAGCCAAGAGGCAGGGAAATTTCTTGAACTTGTTTTGATTATCAAAAGATATTGAAACATGTACACAAAATATATTTGATCTATATTAGTATTTATTAATTTACTGACAAACTATTAAATCATACTTACTCTTGTAATTAATTGCCATAATAAATTGCATCATGTGGACTATCGCAATTCGAGAAGCCAACTCATCACCACCTTTTCAAGGGCAATTAGGCATGGACAAAAACTCCATGAGCTCATTAAAAAAAATCAACTGGCCCATGCTTATTTGAATTGACTAAATCACAGCCAATCCCTGCTCATATTTTCTGAGGAACACAAGCATTATAATTGTTAGTGAGACAGGCCCCAAATGGGCTTTCCAAGAACAAGAAAGGTATGATTGTTACTGCTACCACTCATTGTGTATACATAACCCAGAGCCATAGAGCTGCGCAGCATGGAAACAGACCTTTCAGTTCAACTCATCCATGCCAACCAGCTATCCTAAATTTATCAAGTCCCATTCGCCAGCATTTGGCACAAAGCCCTCTAACCGCTCCCTATTCATGTGCCCATCCAGATGCCTTTTAAATATTGTAATTTTACCCACCTCCACCACTTCTTCTGGCAGCTAATTCCATCCATGCACCACCCTCTGCATGAATAAGTTGTCCCTTTGGTCCCTTTTAAATCGTTCCCCTCTCACCTTAAATTTATGCCCTCTAGTTTTGAACTCCCCTACCCTGAAAAAAGTGACTTTGTCTATTCACCCTACCTATGCCCCTCATGATTTTATAAACCTGTATACGGTCACCCCTCAACCTCTGATGCTTTAGAGAAAATAACCCCAGCCTATTCAGGCTCTCCCCATAGCTCAAATCCTTCAATCCTGGCAACATCCTTGTAAATCTTTCCTGGAACTTTTCAAGTTTAATTGCATCTTTCCCATAGCAGGGAGACCAGAATTGAACACAGTATTCCAAAAGTGACCAAACCAATGTCCTGAACAGCTGCAACGTGCCATCCCCAACTCCTGTACTGAATGCACTGACCAATAAAGGCAAGCGTACCAAACTCCTCCTCCTCTGTTCTGTCTACCTGTGACTCCACTTCCAAGGAGCTATGATCTTACATCCCAAGATCTCTGTGCGGCAACGCTCCCCAGGGCCCTACAATTATGTGTGTTCGTTTGGCCTGATTTGTCTTACCAAAACACAACACCTCACATTCATCCAAATTAGACTCCATTTGCCACTCTGTGGCCCATAGCCCATCTGATCAAGATCCCGTTGTACTCCGAGATTGTGAAGAGATGACCTAAGGATGATCCTTCCAGTGTAATGGGCATTCTTTATCACTGGAAGAATTCTGATTGGTCCCACTCTGTGTCCAGTCAAGTGGTAATAATCTTTGTTTTTTCTGATTGGTTGGCTTCACAGCTGAGACGAGCCACCATTTCTAACCCAATAACTGGAGTGTTGGAGACAGCTCATTACAGAATAAGCAAAAGGTAAGCGAGAGCTGTGCTGGCTCCTCTTCACAGTGAAGCTGCTGCATCTTGTTCAAACTGTGCATGTTTGGAAACTGGCATCCACCGACGTGAAGCTGGGGAAAGAGTGACCACCAAGAGCCAGGCTGACTTGTCAACACGTCGATGAAATGCAAAACATGCAGTTAGAACTGATGGTTCTAATCTATGCAAGCAGCTTAAACAGATGCAACAATCCATTTTCCACCCTCACCCATCTTCACCATGTGCTCAAAGGAAGCCAAGCTTTAAAAATGAAAGGACATTAAATTGGAACTTGTCCCCAAATCTATCCTTACTCCTTCATTCTGCCTATATCCTGACCAATCGGAAGCCTCCAGAATTCCACTAAGGAGTGGTGATCTGGCTGTTCCAGGATTAAATTTGTCCTTTCTCTCCCTGTAGCTGAAGCGTGCCACAGTGCATGACCCTGTGACTGGCCAGTTGACTGTTGCAACTTACAGAGTTTCGAAAAGGTAAGGGGAAGTTATGAGGTACTCTTTCGACCTGGGATAGGCCTCCCATCACACACATTGACAGTGTGAACACCTTTGGCACCTCTCTGGTTTACGGTGGGGATTTTTTGTCCAGCTACTCAAAGTCCTTATGTGGTTTTTGCCAACTGTATCCATGTCCAGAATAATGGTTTCTGAAACCGTATAAGATCATTAGGAATGACAGGTCAAGAAACTAGTTGTTTGTTTAATGTGGTTTCAATAAAGTGGAATGGAAGCTACATATATTAATAGGATCCTGAACTTTGTGGACAGAAAGGACGTGTACATGCGAGCAGCTGTTTCAGTTCAACAATAAAAGTAACAGCCATTCCACTCGTTCATTTCTCATGGCAAACTCTGACAAATCAGAGTGAACTTGTCTGAGGGAAGACTTAAGCAAAACCTGGTTATTATCAGCATTAATGGGTACAAACACTGCAGCAGTTCCTCTACCAATCAGTCACTTGCTAACCAGTCAGCACCCTCTCGCATGCAGTATAAATGTTGGTTTTGCCCCTTGAATTTGTATTCTTGAGAAATGTCCTGATGGGTGCAAGTCAAAAATCTTCGACAAAATGTGTCTTTTTTTCAACAATTGGAAAACAGAAACGACTGCTCGTCCATGTGTTAAAATTGGGTTCTGTTTTATTCTTTATACAGAACAACAGTGAAAAATATAATGCGTTTGTGTAGTCAGATGTGTTAGCAATATTGATATAAATCATGCATTTCTGACCTCTCGTTGTGTTATTTGCTGTACATTACTATTATTTGCTCTCTCCTTTTAATATCTGATCCTTTGCAATATTGTAGCAATCTGCAAACGTGTCTTCAGACATGTTTATGGATTTATAACAACCAACATGCAAATACGTTTATCAGAACATTGCTGTAACGCTGTTTCTCCAGCTATAATTTGTACTTTTTTAATCATTAGGTTCAGTTATGCCCTATAATATGCATCACAACATCCTTGGCTCTTCAGCACAGTATTACAATGAAGACGGAAAGTATTGTTTTGTCAAAATGTTTATATTTATAGGATGTTAATTTTGAACATTTTATTTTACACCTCAGCCTTAATAATTACTCAAGTGAATTTTTGTTTTGTTCACTGGAGACAGTTATAGCTGTTAACAATCTCTGTAAAATGTTTATTTGCTAGGGACGGCATGAATGCTACAAGAGTAAATGTAGTCCAACTTACTAGTTATTAGTGTGGTGTTTTAAGAGATTGGAGCTTTTCAAAAACTTTAGATTGGAGCTTTAGTGGCATTCAGTCCAACTGAGTTTCTTTGTTTCTAAACATCCCTGCAAAGATCAGCTAAATATACATTTAAATGAAATTTCTATTGTTTAAGGTGTCTGGGATTTTTTTCCCTAGAGGGAAAAGAACATAAGAAATAGTAGCAGGAGTAAACCATACAGTCCTTTGAATCTGCACACCCATTCAGTAAGATCATGGCTCAGCTTTTGTATTGATTCACATCCATTTCTATAACTTCTTGATTCCCTTCATGTCTAAAAATCTTTCTTGGCATGTCCTGATTAAACTCAGTGACTGAGCATCCATAGCCACACTACAGAATTCCAAAGACTCTGAATACTTTGAAGAAATTTATCTTCTTTGGATCTGAAGAAGCTTAGGGCAAAGATTTGGGTCAATGACCAGTTGTTCTGTACAGCCGGCCTTGGAGGATAAGCATCCACGCTGCTATTCCCTCAGATAGTTCTGTGTATTTACATGAAGGCTTGTTCTTTTAAATGCCAGAGGATGAGTGCCCATTCTGCTTTATTGTTCCTCATATGAGAGCCTTCTCATCTCAGGCATGGATTACAAAAGGAAAGTAATATTTTAAATGTATCTGAAACTTGTTTAGATCACGTTCGGAGTGTTGTGTGACTTGCGAGTCTCCACCTACCAAAAGCATGTTAAAGAACTGAAGTTAGTGCAGGAAAGATTTACATGCATTTTCCCAATATTGAAAGGATCAAACTAATCAGGAGAGATTGAGTAGGCTGGGATTCTCATTTCTCATGAAAAGATAAGATAAAGAAGAGACTTGTAAAATTCTTCAAAGACACGTGATGACGTTTTGAGATCCAGAACGGAGAAGCATAACTATGACATCCCTGAAGAGACTCTAAAATATTTGAAGTGATCAGATTTCTTTCTAATATAAAAACAGAAAGTAATGGAGAAACTCAGTAGATCTGGCAGCATCTGTGGAAAGCGAAACAGTTAACCTTTCAAGTCATATACCTCTTCTTCAGAACAGATTTTTGTCTGTCTGGGATTGAGTAGGCCACGGTCCACAAGCGCAGCACCTCCAGCTCTTACTGTGTTTCTGTTCAGTAATGTATTCAGTTATGATGGTATGGTTTCCTATTGGATGACTGGCACTCTTTCAGGGTGAGTACAGTGGGTCCCTCGCAGTGTGCCAGTCTTTGCAGGCAGTTGCCACACACACAAGCTAGTTTGAAAACTACTGTTTTAGGTGCAAAGTTTACCATAAATGTACTCAAGGCGAGAAAGAAATAGAAAGCATGCTATTCTTTGCTGCTTCATCCCTCACCAAATTCTGCCTAGGCAAGAGGACTAAGGAAATCTAACAAGTCTATGACTTCACCAGCTGAAATTAGCTACCTCCTGTTGCAGTTAATCATAAACTGGATCTGCCTTGGCAGTAGTTCAATGAAACCTGTGATGTATCAGAGTTAAATGATCAGTTTCCTTCCTCTTCTAAAGTTTGCATCAAGTTTCTACACAACACAATACGATGAAGTCTGGGTCAGACATGTGAAATCACAGCTTATAGCTGAAAAATGTGGAAAAGCTCCATGAATTCATTTTTATTACAAGCCAGAGGGAATAGCATCAGCTGTAATTGCAGGGTGCGGAGTCTGCTCAGGAAGAGTCCGGTCTAAAAATAACATTTATAACCAGAAAAACAAAATAACTTTATCGAGGTGCACAGTTAACTTAGTGCCATGTTCCTATCAATGATGTCAGCAATTTTGTTTGCCATTCTCTCTCTTCCTGGTGCTTTTGACTGGGCTGTGTATAACTGCAGTGGTTGCATCTTCTGTAATATCAATCATTCATTTCTCACAATGTTTCCTCGTAGTCTATTCTGAAGCCTCGATCCTTCTTCAAATATGTCAGCTGCATTTGCTGAAGAAAGAACAAGTTTGCCTTTCAGTGGCACCTTTCATCACTTTGGATGTGAAGCACATCGGAATGCACCAATGTGTCACTTTTGATGTGTATCCACCACTGCAGTACTGGCAACACAACAGATCAGAAATGATTGGCATTGACCTGGACTTCACTCTGTTGCCTGTGTCTTAAATTGCGCTAAGTCGCATTCATCCGTAGTAACACAGAACAAGAATAGGCCACTTTACTCCTCTGACCTGTTCACCATTCAGTGAGATTTTGGCTGATCTGTGGCATAAATCCATATAACCACATTTACACCATATCCACTAATGCATTTGGGTTAACAGAATTCAATCAATCTTTCAACCTTGTGCTCAGTTAGCTGCATTGATACCTTGCCCTTCAGCATCTGAATTTTTAAAATTCTTGTCCTCAGACTAGATTTCTGTGTGATTCCTACTTCCCTATCTCTGTAACCCCCTCAAGCCTTCTGAAATAACTATTTTAATGCTGGCTTCTTGTGCATGCCCAATTGTAATCACACTGTGGACTGCCTAGGTTCAAAGCTTTTGTAATTAACTTTCTAAATCTCTTTTCCTTAATATCTCTTTTCCTTAATATCTCTTTCTTTTTATAAGGATTTGTTTATAACCTATCTCTCTAACAAGCTTTGTCACCTGACTTTATATTGATTTCTTTGCCTCGGAGTTAAATTTTATTTGATAACGCTTCTGTCAGCATACTATACTAAAGACACTATGTAAATGCAAGTTATGAGTGAACACTAGAAGTGTTGTTTGGCTAACTGCTAATAGTAAACAAACCTGAATACAAAAATCTGATTTATGTTAAACAGTTTATTTGTGCCCTTCAACTTGTTATTACTTTGGAGAAAAGTATTAATAATACCATTACAAAAATTGTCAAATGATAGTGTCCTCAAAAATTAGCAATAGGGAACAGATTAAGAGCTTCCTGGCTAGATTAAAGCAACACACTTATAAACAGCAGGGACATTTAATATAGCCAGATGCTGTGTTATGCACATGTTGCCAAATGTGTCTGTTCCACACATACACACAACTATTTTGAACAGGGCATACAGTCAATAGGTAGGACTGGGCAGAAATATCTGCTTTTTTTAAATGTCCAGGCAAAGTTTGGCACACATGAAGGGGCATTTATAGGGACTTGATCAAACACTTTCCCCATATTATTTTCCCAGGTTGTGATTAAGTTAAATTTTGAAATTAAAATTTTGTTTAAAATGATGAGGGGAAGGGGAAATTAGATTAACCTGGCCACCTCCACTAGAAATTAAAGAAGAGGGAAAGAGCATGGGGATCATTGATCTGTGCTTTACATGGAACGGATATATATCACCAAATACAATACCCAAATATTTTCAATCAAAAGTGCACTGCATTCCACTTGATAAAAAAAAATTGCTTAATTCAATCATGACAAGAAAATTGCTGTGGTAACCATACTGATCACTGATGGTTCAAAGCAATCCTCAAAGGGAAAACCAAGAGGATGAATGCGATGGCTTAGTGGTATTATCGCTGACCTGTTAATCCAGAGACCCAGGTAATGTTCTGGGAACCTGGGTTTGAATCCTGCCACAGCAGATGGTGGATTTTGAACTCCATAAAGATCTGGAATTAAGAATCTAATAATGACTGTGAATCCATTGTCGATTGTTGGGGGAAAACCCATCTGGTTCAGTAATGCCCTCTAGTTTTGTTTGGCCTTTATGTGACTCTAGACCCACAGCAATGTGGTTGACACTTAACTGCTGTCTGGGCAATAAATGCTGCCTAGCCCATGATGCCCTCATCCCATGAATAAATAAAGAAAAAAAATCACAATGCTGGAAATATTGCTAGGTCAGCAGAATATAAGGTTGAGTACAGTGTACTCGTATTCTTTAAAGCTGTGTAACATAGTTGAACTGAGTTAACATTTCATGTCAGTGCTTTCACCTCCCAGTATGAAACAGTAAACATTTCTGTGGTGGCAGGTGCTGCCTGACCTGAATATTATCTGTATTTTTTTTCCTGATTTCAGATTTCCAACCTCCACAGTATTAACTTTTTGTCTTTGATTTCTTGCTTACAGTAATGGGCTTGGAGAGTCAATCCATTCACTTTGGGGTGAGATGCTTAAGGGGCTAATAAAGATGTAAATTTGGATAAGGTATTTAAATTGCTAGTAATTGTCAGATTTGAAATAGAAAATATGCAGGCAGTGGGTCTTGTTAGATTCCAGAAAGGATTTCTTGTCTCATAAAGTTCTTATGTTGATGGGGATAGAGAGTCTGGATACTAGTTCTTTAAGGAGGTTCCTCACTCTCTTCTCAATGAGATGAATCTTAAATTGTATCAGTTAATAGATGAGCAGAATATTGAATTGCACTATACTGCAAATGACTGAATGTTAATGAGCTCAGTGGTTTTTACTTGTGCTTCATTTTTATTTTGGAATGTAAACTTCCTTAGACAAAGAAAAAATAAGATTTCTTTGTAAATCATCAGTGCATTAGTGACAGAAATGACACAAAATTCACCAGCAGCCACCAGGAGATTCAGAATAAATCCATCTGTCAAATTGTCAGATAATGCATAAAATATAGCAAACTGGTGGGATGTAGAAAGCATCTTCTATTAAATACTTTCAAGAAGAGCATCTCAATTCAGCATTCTGAGGAGGATCATAAATTGCTCATGTTGCAGTCTTAGTCTGATGTTACCAAAGTCCCTTCGATTAGATTGCTGCCTCGTAATTAAACTCAGTTATCCATCATACAGGGAATTCTTGCGATGCAGTCGGCAATGTCCCTGCCTTTGAGCCCGAAGCTCTGGGTTCAACACTACACTAGGATCTGATAGCCAAGGAACTAATAATATAGTTAAACAGGCTGAATCCTTCAAATTCCCATAAATCCTTACAATACGTGTCACTGGCACATGGCAAAAATGGGAAAGGTTCCTGGTCAGTGATGTGATGACTGACCTGCTATCTCATATCATGTGATGAAATGAAATTTGGAGCATCTGCCATTACTGTTCAGAACTCCAAACAATGACCTGTGTAAAAATGCCAGATTTAAGGCAGAGATGAGAAGGAATTTCTTATCTCATAGGATAGTGAATCTATGAAATTCGTTACTGCAGGGGGCTGTTGAAGCTGTATCACTAAATATAATCAAGTCTGAAATTTGTAATCAATAAGGGAATCAAGGATTATAAGGAAAAACCACGAAAATGGAATTGAGCATTATCAGATTAGGCACGATCTCATTGAATTGCAGAGTGGGCTCTGGGCTGAATGGCCTGTTTCTGCTCCTGTGTCTTATGGTCTTTTTAGCTCTACCTCCTTACAAAGCAAACCATTAACTGGCTGTAACACCAAAGAGCTGCTGAAGCTCAATCCTGGCCTCTTTTTTGATGGGTCATCAGTTCAACAGATGATTAGAGCCTTTGATTTTTTGTTATGACTGGTTTAAATACAAATTGTTTGATGTGTTTCAGCCTGTACTTTCACTTGTGTGTTTGCATGCAATTAAATCTGTTTGTGGAGGATTTATGGTCAGTTATTTGCTTCCCTTCCAAAGATTATTTGAATATACCTTAAGGGTGGTGGATAGCTTAACACTATGAAAGGAGTTGTTATGTACAAGTTGTGGCCTATTCACAGCTATGTTACAGACAAGGAATGATTTAGTTTGCAATGCATTGTGTAATTAGTACAGATGAATTTCAACAGAAGTCTATTTGACATTTTTGTACTCTGCTACACACAAGCAGCTAAGGCTCAGTGCAGGCATAATACTTTAAACAACTGTTAAATGTGGCTGGAATTGAAATGCATAACCTCCTTCCTAAAAGGCTGTCTTTACAAAGGTAAGAGAAGTCTAGAGGGAACCTTCTATTGTTCAGTGTACTTCTGCATTACTAGCTGAAAAATACCAGACTCTACATCATTTTATTACCATTTAGGAATGAAGTTGTATCCATATTTTTTAGCACTTTTGTGTCCCTAGAGCCCTTCATTGGGCGGCTTCATTGAGCAAATCCTGCTCAAGCTCTGGAGTAAACAGCAGGGGCAACCTGCATCTGAAGAAGGGTCCCAAACCGAAACATCAGCTTTCCTGCTCCTCTGATGCTGCCTGGCCTGCTGTGTTCATCCAGCCCCACACTGACTCCAGCATCGGCAGATTTTACTGTCTCTGCATCTCTGTGTCTATGTGTATGTGTCTCTATCTCTGCCTGTCTTTTCTCTGTTACTTTCTCTCTGTCTGTCTGTCTCTGTGTCTCTCTTCCCCACCCCCCCCACCCTCTCTCTCTCTCTCTCTCTCTCTCTCTCTCTGTCTTTCCATGTAGCATCCTCATGTCGCTCAAGTCATCATTATCTACAGGGAGCATGGTGAGGAAGTAAGACCTAAGAACTGTCACAAATCCTCAATGCTATTGATATTATCGTGCATTGAGCTACACAATCATCTCTAAACTACAGCCTTGGGCTAGCCAGATGGAGAGACCTGACTAACAGAAACTGGTGGTGGAGTCACAGATTTTAGCTTCTGCTTTCTTGCAAATGTAAACTAAAGCAGTCAGTTCTGAGAGTGCTTGGATGGACAGTGATTTCCCTAAACATTCCTTCCGCTTCATCTGTTTTTGTTTAGAATTTGAATTTATATGATCAAAGGTACCTTAACCTGTGGACATCTATTGTAAAAACGTGCTATATGCCTTTCCTCCTTTCACCCTTCCCTCTGGCTTTCCTGTTCATTTTGCTTGTTTCTTTCAACTTCCTAGCACGCCACACGACTTTAATCTCATTTGTGCACCACAAGTACCTTTGCCTTACAAATATCAGTTATCTTCAGGGCTACTTACAATGCTTGAAATCATCCAATACGTCAGTTTACAAGGGGATCCTAGTGTTTTCAGGTTTTTTTTCTATTCATTTGTAGGATGTGGGTATCACTGGTTTTCATTTGTGGGATGTGGGTATCACTGGTTGGCCAATGTTTATTGCCCATCCCTAGTTGCCCTTGAAGGTGATGGTGGGCTCCTTCTTGAACTACTGCAGTCCACCTGTTGTGGGTTGACCCATAATGCCATTAGGGAGGGAATTCCAGGATTTTGACCCAGCGACAGTGAGGGAATGGCAAATATATTTCCAAATCAGAATGGTGAGTTGCTTGGAGAGGAACTTAAAGTTGATGGTGTTGCCATGTATCTGCCGCCCTTGTCCTTCTAGATGGAAGTGGTCATGGATTTGGAAGGTGCTGTCTGAGGATCTTTGGTGAATTCTTGCAGTGCATTTTGTAGATAGTACACACTGCTGCTACTGAGCGTCAGTGGTGGAGGGAATGGATGCTTGTGGATGTAGTGCCAATTAAGTGGGCTGCTGTGTCCTGGATGGTGTCTTGAGTATTGTTGGAGCCCAGCCCCACAAGTGGGGAGTATTGCATCAGACTCCTGACTTGTGCCTTGTAGATGGTGGACAGGGTTTTGGGAGTCAGGAGGTGAGTTACTCACCACAGTATTCCAAGCCTCTGACCGCTCATGTACAGTCATTATGTTTATATGGTGAATCCACTTGAATTTCTGGTCAGCAATAATGCCCAGGATGTTGATAGTGGGGGATTCACTGATAGTAATGCCATTGAATGTCAAGTGGCAGTAGTTCGATTGTCTCTTATTAGTGATGGACATAGCCTGGCTTTGTGTGGCACAAATGTTACTTGCCACTTGCCACTTGTCAGCCCAAGCTGACAAAGTCCAGATCTTGTTGCGTTTGAGCATGGACTGCTTCACTGTTTGAGGAGTCATGACTGGTGCTGAACATTGTGCAGTCATTGGTGAACAACGCCACTTCTGACCTTATGATGGAGGGAAGGGATCATTGATGAAGCAGCTGAAAATGGTTGGGCTTACCCTGAGGAGCTCCTGCCGAGATGTCCTGGAGCTGAGATGATTGGCTTCCAACAACCACTCCATCTTCCTATTGCCATTTATCAATAAGGCATTAGATCCATTTGACGCGAGTCAAAAATAAAAATAGATTTAGCTTGAAGTTGACACACAGTCTAGTCTTTGTAGCTTGGGCTATCAGACTGATTAGCCTTGGGAACACAATTCGGACACGTTCGTACTATTTTTGTAATGGAGATGTTAAGATGCTTCATGAATTACTAATTTCAATTAAAGTAGCAAATTCATTTTATAGAAACGTAATTAGTTTTGGAAAATTAATAGTGCAATTTCTTGGCTATCTTTTATTAAATTATTCCAGTAAATCTTTATTTCATTTGTGCTATCGCATGTCACATATATGAAATAAAACAAAGTTTCAAAAATGTCTTTGAAGAAATCTTGCAGTGAAATTTTTCTTGCCAATATATTTAGTGGAAAGAATTGCTGGTTCCTGCTGCTTCCGCCGAGCCCCACACATCAGGTTCCAAGGTCTGGTCAGAATGGGGGTGAAATAGTTAGTTATTTGTATTGGCAAATGTTGTAGAGTACAGAATCCAAATATTCTGGATGGTTGTCCATGAATGTTTTATCTTTAGTGGTTCCAAGTATCTGGATAAGTTTAAACAGACTCCTAGTACCTCTGAAATTCCTCTTGCAAAAGTCTTTTTAAGTGCTAAAATGAAAGAACTGCAGATGCTGGAGACCTGAAACAAAAGCAGAAATTGTTTGAGAAGCCCAGGAGGTCTGGCATCATCTGTGGAGAGGAAACCGAATTAATGTTTTGAGTACAGTTCTGGTCACCACGCTACTACAAGGATGTGGAGGTTTTGGAGAGGGTATGGAACCAGGTTTACCAGTATGTTGCCTGGCTTGGAGGGTATTAGCTATGAGAAGAGATTGCAAAAACTCGATTTGTTTTCACTTGAATGTCAGAGGCTGAGGGGCAACTTGTTAGAGGCTTACAAAATTATGGCAGGCATGGATAGGATGCATAGTTGGAGTGTTTTTTTTCCCCAGAGTAGAAATGTCAATTACTAGGAAACATAAGTTTAAGGTGAAAGGGGGGTCTTTAAATGAGATGTGAGAGGTAAGTTTTTTACGCAAAGGGTAGTAAGTATCTGGAATGTGCTGCCAGAGGAGCTGGTAGAAGCAGATCCAATAGCAATGTTTAAGAGGCATCTTGACACATACATAAATAGGCAGGAAATAGGGAAATACAGGCAAAAGGTTTTTAGGTTAGAAAGGCATCATGTGTTGGTGCAGGCTTGGGCTGAAGGGCCTGTCCTTTTGCTGCACAGTCCTTTGTTCTTTGTTCAGTCCACTGACTTCTGAAGAAGGATCACTGGATTTGAAATGTTAACTCTGTTTTCTCTCCACTGATGCTGCCATCCTTTTACAGGCACTTTGTAATGCATTTCTTAGTGTAGTCAACAAAATACTTTGTTGCCCTTTAGTTTATAATGTCTCTGCTTTGCCTGTATACATTATAGAGGATAGTTCCACGGTATATTTTTACAGTCAATAATGCAAAATAACTTTGAAATGGGCATCAGAGATGGCAAGAACTGCAGGTGTTGGAGTCAGAGACAGCACAGTGCGGAGCTGGCGGAACACAGCAGGCCAGGCAGCATTTCCTTTCCTGCTCCTCTGATGCTGCCTGGCCTGCTGTGTTCCTCCAGCTCCACACTGTGTTATCTCTGAAATGAGCAGGCTCTTTTTATATATAAAACGTAGCTGGGATGTTGCCATCTAGAAGGACAAGGGCAGCAGATACATCCTAACTTGGAAACATATCGCCATTCCTTCACTGTTGCTGGGTCAAAATCCTGGAATTTGCTCCCTAATGGCATTATGGGTCAACCCACAGCAGGTGGCCTGCAGCAGTTCAAAAAGGCAGCTCAACATCACCTTCTCAAGGGCATCTAGGGATGGGCAAGAAATGCTGGCCCAGCCTGCGATGCCCACATCCCACACATGAATAAATAAAATAAAAAAACAGGATGATGGGTGGGAGAAGGTGTCACACACTAGATAAAAAAACAGGTGAGAAACTGGAAAACCACCATCGGTTTTTGGGAAGGCCCGACTGGAATCGAGCACCTTTCAGACATTGGCCTCTGGGTGAATGAAGTTGTCAGCAGTGCCTGCCTAGAGCTGCTAAACCTTCAGAGGCCCAGCAGTTCTTCATGCTGCCAATGGAAGCAGAGGCTGCCAGGGTCAATTTAGCCACCAAAGTCAAGGATCAATAAGGGAGCCCAGACCATAGGTGAAAGCAGGAGATGATGGTCACAGAGAGGGGCAGGCAGAGGGATCAGTGGCAAGGGGAGGAGTTGGTATTCAGCACCAATGCTGTATTTCAGTGCTGGATCCCTCAATCTGACTACACGGGCCTCACCCTTACTCCCAGCTGGTTACGAGCAATCCCAATGGATTCTGCTGGGCAGCTTACTGGGGAAATGAGAAAGCCATGGAAAGGCCTGTTTAATCTCAAAGAGCAAAGAGAATGAATCTAATTGACATCCAACGTGCCAACTGAGAACCTCATGTCAGCCTCTTCTGCACTCCAGCTTAATCAGGGGAGGTTTCACTGCTTCTGGGGTCTCTAGTGGGACCTCTTTTGCCTTGGCTTCTGTCATGACATGTACTGATAAAGGTTGTACATTTTATTCATTGAAGCATAAGTTTCAATTGGTATCTGAAGGAGCAAACTTGTGTCTTCCTCATCCTTGGGATGTCCCAATGAAAGAGAATATCCTTTAAAGTGTAGACTCAATTGTAATATGGGAATCACAGTAGCCAATTTGCCTACAACAGGATCTGTGAAACAGCAATGATATGAAGGACCAAATAATCAACATGTTTTGTGACGTTGGTTTGGTCGATGAGTAAATATTGTCAAATGAATAAATAAGACAATTGAAAATTTCCTTGTTCTTTAAGATCTTCTGTAGAGAGGGAGTTGATTAGACATGCATTCAAAAGATAGCACCATCAATATCTCTCACTTACTCATTGCTGCTCCCAGTTATTACTCAAATCTCTGTCAAGCCCACAAATTTATGACTCAAAGGTAGGAATGCTACCTGTAAGCCAAGGTTAACGCCTAGCTATAATTTTATAATTGAGCTAATTAAAGGCAGCTTATTGTTCAGAGGTAGAGAGTAATTTAATGACATTGGAATTGTTGTTATTGGTAAGTATTTCACATGGAATTTTCACTTTCAGAGCTGTGATCGAACATTTGTTTTGAGAAGTTTGCCAGAAAATTAATTGCTTGAAATTCGATGTATTCTGGAAAATTGGCCAAGAACAAAGATGCAGTAGCTTAACTGTAAAGAGCAATTCATTCATCGTTGACAAGAAATTGTAATATTTTGTAGGATTCCTTCAGTGTGCACAGTGATGTTCTTGAGGGCTAATTATTGTAACAGCTTGAATCTGTATTTGATCCTGGCTAACGTGGCAGCATTAACCACATTATTCCCTGAATCTTGTATGTGGTTGCAGGCAAGCTGAGAATGAAAATTTGTCGTTACTCTGAGAGACATGTATTTAAAACTGACCTCACCTGATTTTTATTGCTCAAGAGTCTGTGTCCTTGATGGCCACATGTGGAATAATTTGTCTGTCTAGGTGAGGAGGGTTTGGCAGTTTCACTCATCTAAGTGTCCTTTCTGTAGACAGACCCCTCCGTCTAGGTGGGGGAACAAAGAAAAACAATACAAGAACAACCTTTACTTATTGAACCTATTTTTGCTAGTATTATTCATATAGGTACTGCTGTTTGATACATTTTATTCTGTCACTCACTTTTAGAACAGTTGTATAATGGCCTGAGAAGTACCAACATTCATGGCTTCAAGCTGTTGCCTTGAATAGGGTATTAAAATGCCAGTGATAAGCCTGTTATCATAGTTGTGACAAGGGCTATCTGCTGAAGCTTCATAATGCACTATCTTTAACAAACCGTATTCCTTCCTCTGTTCAGTGCATGGTTGTCAGGATACGAAGACCCTGTGATTAGTCGGATTAACCAGAGGATACAAGACCTGACGGGGCTTGATGTTTCCACAGCAGAGGAGCTGCAGGTAGGTGTGTGCAAAAAGGTTTTAGGGTAAATCGAATTTTATTCTAATGAGTCGAGAGATAGTTATTTATCCCA
Source organism: Ginglymostoma cirratum (assembly GCA_024137785.1). Taxonomy (NCBI): domain Eukaryota; kingdom Metazoa; phylum Chordata; class Chondrichthyes; order Orectolobiformes; family Ginglymostomatidae; genus Ginglymostoma; species Ginglymostoma cirratum. The sequence goes on from JAHRHZ010000071.1 coordinate 21,470,690, forward strand.
TTCGCGATGACCGGTTCTAAAGAAAATGAAACATAATATTATAAAGTTATCAATGGCAGAGCCTTTGAATACAATCCGTTAAAACAATCAGGGAAATTAAAGCAAGGATCAGAGGTTATCAAACTTCAGTAGCTAAGGCAGAGCAAAATACTACGGAGGCTGGAAAATTGAAATCGAGGGAAATGGCTCAAGTTCTCCACAGAGACTGCCACATCTGACATTTGAGAATCGGTGTTTCAGGCAGGTGTCCCTTCATCAGACCTGCACCAATAAAAAGCCATTAATTGGAAACATTAACTCTGTTTTCATCTCTCTCTCTCTCTCTCTCTCTCTGTCTCTGGCCCACTGATTATTTCCAACACTCCTATCTTATTCACTTCGGTAGCCAACAACTTGGCCAATGTTACAATTTTAGGTAACATTTTTGCACCACTTTTAATTTTTAAAAGTCAAGATGAAGGGTAGAATTTACAATTCCAGGTACTATCCTTTCCTTCTGAACTGCAGTAGCCAGGATGCTAGGTGGTAAGTTAGGATTCTAATATGTCCTTGCAAGCAATGTGCTGCAATCTAAATGTGAAGTGCAGTACAGTTGTGTTTTCTGTATAAAGTAGTATTTGTTTCCCTTGTAGTTTTGATAGATTTTTAATCAGTAAGGGAATCAAGGAAAAGTAAACAAAGTGGAATTGAGGATTATCAGACTAGCTATGATCTCAGTGTAAGGTGGAACAAACTCTGGGCCAAATGGTCTACTTCTGAGGAAGAATCTCTGGACCTGAAATGTTAACTGGGATTTTTCTTCACAGATGCTGCCAAACCTGCTGAGCTTTTCCAGCAACTTCTGGTTTCAGCCTACTTCTGCTCCTGTGTCTTATGACCTTATGTGCTCCTCTATTACTCTACACCTTTACTCCAACAGTTCTTGCACGGTCCATAGATGAGTTTGCCTCTCCATTTTATTCATTACTTTGCTAACCACTGAAGCTATACTGCTGGCTGAACTTGGATACAAAACTTTGTGTTGCAGGTTAAAGCTCCAGAAGTTAACAGAAAACTTCTGCAGTATTTGTTTAAAGGTCACAGCCATTCAAGGAGATGCGTGACCTTCAATATCAATTGGGAAAATTGATTGATTCTCCAACTGGTTAATTATGTATTGTTTTGAAAGAAACGCCAAACAATATGTTTCAGGAGGAAGATGAGAATAGAGAGGAATGCATTTATTCAGACCAAATTTTATTCCACTGCATGTTGCTGCCATAACATTACGCAATATTTGATTTGATATAAACCTTGAATTTCATTCTGTTAGCTGAATCAATTTGTGAAGAAAGTGTACTTGAGCCAGCAGAAGAGGAATGAATTTTCCACGGTGTTCAGGCCAGCCTTCATCCTTCAAGCGAAGTCACTAAAAGCAGAAGGCTTTCAAAGAAATGCTTGGTTGAACTTTTCATTTTAAACAAAGTTCTCCTTAGATAAGCCTTATACTCCATGTAATCCTGATAGAAAGTCATTTATCTTTTAGATAGATGTAAAATGATTTTTTTGTTAGCCATAATGCTATATTTACATTGACTGATCAGGGTATCCCATTCAATCCTTAACGGATCACTCTAGCGATGTGAGTATTTGGGGAAACCTTGGGAATGAAAGGGAACTAGATAAGGAAGACCACGTACTCGTTGTAGATGTTTTATTGGGGGTAAGCTGGAGATGAAGAAGAACTTCAGATGGATTCAGGGCTTTGTGCTGGGACCAAAATTGCTTCCATATAAATGACCTGGACTCAGAAGCCCAAAGCAAAATGGTCAAGTAATGAGTTGGGGTGGGTTCCCTATCTTTGCAGATTAATAGTAATTAATTTCCTTAGGAGAATGATGACGTTAGAACCATAAGTTGCTGTCATGGCCTGAGAATCTACTTCTTTTTCGCTGTATTGTAACCTTCTCAATAACACTTCGTGCTTGTGAAATGTGACTGGTTCTGTCTGACTTCTCATTCTGCCGTAGGTGGCCAATTATGGGGTTGGGGGCCAGTATGAGCCTCACTTTGACTTTGGACGGGTAAGTGTGTCACTATTTTGTTTTTCAGCCTGTTTTTTTCCCCATCATTTGTTTCTTTTTCCAGGTGGCTAATTATGGCGTGGGAGGGCAGTATGAGCCCCACCATGACTTTGCACGGGCAAGTAACATTTAGAAGTTGCAACCGTCCCAAAACCACCCGCTTTTTATAATGAGCTTGCATGCGTAAACTAGCCCTAGCATTGCATGATAAGGGCAGCATCTCATTTGGGAAAATATGATGGTTAATCAATAAATAATTGCAGCATAATTGATTCTTTTTACTTGTTACATGCTGAGTGATGGATTCATGTCACAAAATTCAGGAACCAATATAAATCAAGACTTATCATCAAGATTTTTGGACAGCTGGCAACTTGAAGAGAAGAGAGTAGATTAGTGACCATACAGAAGTTTCCATGCATTATCCATGAAGTTGATGTAATTCTTGATTTATGTGTGTATTTTAATGTGTATTGTCAATCAGACCTGCACATCAGATTTCTGGCTAGTGCGTTCTCAGCCCCTCTTTCCTGAAATAGAAGTGTTACGATAGCAATTCTTCAATCCACTGAGACCTTTCCAGAGTCTAGAAAATTTTGATAGGTCACATTCAATGTATCTGCTGTCTCTGTACCTACTGCTTTTAAGACCCGAGGATGAGGAGGCAATAGCCTAGTGGTATTGTCGCTAGACTGCTAATCCAGAGACCCAGGTATTGTTCTGGGGACCTGGGTTCGAATCCCACCATGGCATCAGGTGGAATTTGAATTCAATAAATATCTGGATTTAAGAGTCTAATGATGGCCATAAATCCATTGTCGGTTGTCGGAAAAACCCACCTAGTTCACTGATGTCCTTTAGGGAAGGAAACTGCCATCTTTACCTGGTCTGGCCTACATGTGACTCCAGATCCACAACTATGTGGTCGAGTCTTAACAGCCCTCTGGGCAATTAGGGATGAGCAATTAATGCTGGCCTGTCCAGCGACACCCTCATTCAGTGAATGAATAGAAAAAAGTCAGTGCCTTCAAGATATAGGATCTTGACCACAGCCATTTCTAATTGTTTTCCTGTGATTATGAATATTTTCAAATTCATTACTTTCATGTATCCTCTGGGGGTCCCTAACATTACAGATGCCGATCTTCAGCCAATTCAGTTCATTCCACATGATGTCAAGAACAGCTGGATACCACAAGAGACTTTGGGCCCTGACAATACTCCGGAAATAGTACTGAGGACTTGTGTTCCAGAATTATCTGCATCAGGCTATTCCAGTACAGCTACTACACTGGCATCTGCCCAGCAATGTGGAAAATTGCCCAGGTATGCTCTGTGTGCAAAAAAGCAGGGCAAATCCAACCCAACAAGTTACCACCCCATCAGTGATGGAGGGGGTAGTCAACAGTGCTGTCAAGCAGCACATGCTTGGCAATAACCTATTATCTGATGCTCAGTTTGCTTTCCTCCAGGGCCACTCATACCTGAGCTCATTATAACCTTGCTTCAAACATGGACAAGAGAGCTGAACCCCAGAGAGGAGGTCAGAGTAACGAATATCAAGGCTGTACTAAACCGAGTGTGGCATTAAGGAGGCCTGTTAAAACTGAAGTCAGCGTGAATTGAAATCTCTTTTCTGTTCGGAGTCATCCCTGGCAGAAAGGAAGATGGTTGTGGTTGTTAGAGATCACATATCTTGGCTGCAGGTCATTTCTTCAGGATTTCCTCAGGATAGTGTCCTAGACCCAGCCATCTTCAGCTGCTTCATCAACGACCTTCCCTCCATTTCAAGACCAGAAATGGGATGTTTGCTAATGGTTGGACCTTGTTCAGCACCATTTGTAACTCTTCAGATACTACATCCCATGTTCAAATGCAGCAAGACCTGGGCTGAAAGGTCGCAAGTAACATTCAAACCACATATATGCCAGCAACGACAATCTCCAATGAAAGAGAATCTTGACCATTGTCTCTTGATATTCAATGACATTGCCATCATTGAGTAATCCACCATCAGCATCCAGTAGGTTACCATTGACCAGAGACTGAATTGGACTGGCCACATCAATTCTGGCTACAAGAGCTTCTCAGAGGCTGGGAAATCTACATTGAGTAACCTGACTTTTGACCGTATCACTGTTTCTTTGTGGTCAGAATTTCGTAACTACCTCCGTAATGGAACTATGGGTCTGTCTACACCAAATGGCTGCGACAATTCAAGAAATCTCCACCTTTTTGAGAGCAATTATAATACAGTAATGAATACTGGCCTAGAAAAAGAAAATATTGTTTTGATATTACATCATTCTATGGACAGATGTGAATACATTACAATGGAGGAGAATATTTGTATTGGGTTGGGGGAGCTGTTCTCTTGTTGCTTTGTACAGTTCTTGAACCAGGACACACATCTTAAAACGTTAAAATTTAGCCGCTCTAATGTGTAATTTGTAATGTAAAAATATGTTTAGGTTGATAGTTCATATTTTATAAATTATATAAATAATTTGAAGAAAGAATTCAGCAAGAATTTATAGAGCGATTGGTTTTACTTGTTTAAAATTGGATGAATATGAAATAATCATTTGTAGACAGGAAATTAAGTGGATTTGTGTTTTGTAGTCAAAGTGCGAATTGTAACGATATTATGGCTTTGAAGTATATTTTATCCTGTTTTTTTTTCAAATGAAGAGGGGTTGAGACAGAGGTGCCAAATAGCCAGAATATGAAAAGGAAATGAAACAGTTTGAATTATGTTAAAAGCAGCAGAAAAAGAAAGGAAGACCCTAGCAGACGAGAAGGAGAAAGAGCAAGATTTTGAATTTCAGAAGTTGACAATGAAAGCGGAATGTCAACTTAAAATGGTGAAATTAGAAAGTAGGAGTAGTGATAGGGACAGTGATGAAGAGCAAACCCATTGTAGCCAAAGGACTGGTGAGGATCTATTTAAATATGTTCAACCATTGCCAAAGTTTGATGAGAGCAACGTAGAAGCTTATTTCATTTGAGAAGTGGTTAAACAAATAAAATGGCTGGTGACTATATGGGTATTATTGATTCAAATCAAATTGTTAGGTGTAGAGCTAGTGAGGTATTTGCATTGCTATCACAGGAGCTATCTGGGAAGTATGATGAGGTGAAAAAAGCCATCTTAAGTACGTATAAACTAGTGCCAGAAGCCAACCAATAATGTTTCAGGAATCTAAGGAGGGAACCTGGTTAAACATATATTGAAGTTGAAAGGATCAAGCAAAGTAATTTTGATAGGTGGATAAGAGCATTGAAAATAGATCAGACATATTACATTCTTAGAGAGACTCATTGAGGAGGAGTTCAAAAATTCACTTCCTGTGGTAGTGAGAACTCGTGAAAAGCAGAGAGTTAAACTGCAAGGTTAGCAGACGAAATGGCAGATGGTTATGAATTAGTTCAGAAATCAAAGTTTGGCTTCTGAAATCATTTTCAATCTGTGAAGGATAGAAATTGGGGAAAAGAGAAATCCTCAGGTGGTAAGGGAAAAGGAGATGTCATTGAAGATAGTAAAGATAGTTTACCTCACGCTAAAAAGGAAACCCATGAAGGGGAAAGAGAAGTGAACGTATTCAGGTATTTTCATTGCAATAAAGTAGGCCGCATGGAGTCACAGTGTTGTTGGTTTAGAAAAAGCACTGGGAAGACAGATGTGGGAAAACAGGATAAAGTCAGTGAGTTTTGTTGAAGCGGTAAAGGAAAGCACAATGGAATCTAAACAGCTGGACTGTACAGCCTGATCAGGGGTTGGTTGAGAAGAAAGTGCCAGATCTCTTTAAAGAATTTACTTGCAAGGGTAAGATTTGTTCATGTGTGCCAGGAGGAGTAGGTAGATAAAATTTTCAGAGACGTGGGAGCAAGTCAATATTTGATGGTGGGAGACGAGGAAATATGTAATTCAGAAGGAGTTTTGCTAGAAAAGATAGTAATACGAGGAATTAATGGTGCTCCATTACTTAAAGTGAGGTTAGAGAGTCCAGTGAAAAGTGGTGAAGTGATAGTTGGAGTAAAAAGAAGTTCTCAGTACCAGGAATACACTTTATCCTTGTAATGATATTGCTGGATCACTGGTGGGAATGATGTGGTTGAAACGCCAGTGGAAAATCAGGTAACTGCGATGTTATAGGAAGTATATCCTGGGATTTTTCTGATGTGGTAACAAAGTCACAAAGCCACAGGTTGAGGCAGGAGGAGAAATCAAAGAATAAAGTTACGGAAGTTGAAGTTCAATAATCAGAAACTATGTTTGATTAAATGGTTGGAAAAAATACAAGAACAGGTAGAGGACAAAGTGGATATTTTTAGTTCATGGAAATTAACTAAATTATAATGGAAAGATGAAAAACTAAAGCTGTTGTGTCAAAAGTCATACGCAGAAGAAGAATCTGAGTGTATTCCAGAATGTTACTATCTTAAAAATAACATTTTGATGAGGAAATGGAGACCATCACATATTCAGGTGCATGAGAAATGAGCAGAAGTTCATTAAGGTGTATCACCAGTGGGTAGTACATGAATTACCAGTAGGTGGTCATTTGGAAGTAAGGAAAACTCAGGCCAAAATGCAAAATCTGGCAGATAGTGTAACCAATCAAATCGCATCTGGAACACTTGCCTTTAAGTAAGATAAAAGTTAGGGTCTAAGCTATCTCCTTCATATATTTGGTGGGGGGGGGGTTGTCTGGCCCATAACAGTACGTTGTGTTTCATAGAAGGAGGTTTATTTGCATGCAAGTCCTTATATTTTGCAGCTGTAACAGTAACAGGTAGCATGCTTCATTCTATGTTCTGTCTGTATTGTGGACTTGAGACTCTTGCTGGCTATCTTATGGATTCCAGCCAGGGGATGATTCCCTGTCATGTCTCCAAGATGATGACTTTAGTGTACCATTTTGACTATTTTCCACTCTTGAATTGAAACAGAGCTCCTTCAGCCTGTATGGAAGAGTGCAGTGTTTAGGCCCTTGAACTGAAAGAGAAGTGTTCATGGAGAATTAATAAAGTTTAAGATACAATGTGCACACATCATGACAAGAACAGAGATTGGGAAAGTACAAGGTGGAGTAAGAATGGGTCTAAGATGTCCTCTGGATGTAGGGCCAGAAACGAATGTCTGAATTTAATTTTATCCAGAATGTTACCTGGAAAACATGCCAGATCTGACGCATGGCTTGTTTGGCTTTCTCTGTGATGTACCACTTAGCAGAATCGCAATGACATTCAAATTGAGATCTGCAAAACAATTAATAATCTAATGTGTTTGTGGAATTGCTTTTGTCTGCTATAATATAGGAGAGGTGAATCCATTGTCTAAGCATTTATGGGTTAGTGCTTCTGTTAAGGTGGCACATGAGTTGTGTGTAAAATGAATTGCCATCATTAATACTGGCACTGTAAAGTTTCATGGCCTACATTACTGACATTGCATCAATAGCAACTTTCTTTCCTCTAAATAGAAAGACGAGCCCGATGCATTCAAAGAATTGGGTACTGGAAACAGGATTGCCACCTGGTTATTTTATGTAAGTAAATCTATTCTGCCATTGGTTGATTGAATCTGAACAATTAATTCAGCAATTTAGTTAGTGACGTGTTGGAGTAATAAGAATGAAAGTGCCTTTAAAACAGCCGTTGTGTGTTCTGTTATATATTTAGGAAAAAAAATGTTTGAGGCACTTTAGCTACTCCTAAGAGGACAGTCCATTTTATCTCTCCTTTCGTTCTGCTTTGCATTTCACCACAGAGGCCCTGCTGAGAACAGAAGCTCGGCTGAATCCTACTGTTGGTTTTAAGGAGCATGAATGCTGCCAGTTACTTGAAGTGCAAAAATGCACTTAAAATCATAGGGCAAAACTCTGAAATGCATTGTCCTGTTACGCAAGGGGGTTATTGCTGCAGAATGAGCACTCAGTTTACATTCTCAACATTTCTTCAGCTTGAACTTCTTTTATAACTCACGTCCACTCAGAATCCCACACCACCCTGTGACAGGAGTACGGGGCCAGGTCACTTCATTGTTTGCCAATACAGTTTGCTCAAAACAACAGTTGAAGGCCAGTGCTGAAGGAGGGCTTTGAAACCTAGAACCATCAGCCAGAATTCACAAGAAAGCATTACATCCTACATTTTAATTTTTGAGTGAGATGTTGGGGGCAGATCCCACATATAGGCAACGTTGTATTTATACTTTATATGGTATTGAGCCTGAAGAGTACTGAATGAGGTTGGATTAGAGGTTATGGACCGTGAGACAATGGGACCAGAGCTGGCAGATATACTCCAGTCCCCAGACTATAATTATTTTGCCATTTGATGGAGGTCACATCATACATCCTGACACTTAAAGAAGTATCAGATATTTGTAATAAAGATGATAGTTTGGATGTTTACTAAATTTTATTTGTAGCATGACATTAATTGTACAATCTGTTAAACAGCCTTTATTGAATATTTGGCGCTGTTCCTTAGTCTTCAATTTTGATTTTAATCTGCCAGATGAGTGATGTAGCAGCTGGTGGAGCCACAGTTTTCCCTGAAGTAGGAGCAGCAGTATGGCCACAAAAGGTACTTGTATTGATTTTTTTCTCTCCTCCTACAATCCAGGACTTGTTTCCCACACGTGCTCTCACCCGCTCATGCGAACTGTCTTTTCCTTGCACTTTCACGCCCTCGCATTTTCCTGTTCTCTGGTTCTGCCCTGTGTTCATTATTCTTGTCTGTTTAACTCTGTGTTATCCAAATGAGAAGAGTAACATTTGGGATTTATCAAATTGGAGAGAACCTATTGATCATCGTGAAGAACTAATGCAACCACAGCAAGTTCAGGAACACAGGAACAGGAGTAGGCCATTCAGCCCTTCGAGCCACTTCGCTGTTCAATGAGATCACGGCTGACCTGTGGCCTGACTCCATACACCTGCCTTTTGGTCCATATATCTTAATGCCTTTTGCTTAAAAAAAATTATCTATCTCAGATTTAAAATTAACAACTGAGCAAACATCCCCATTTGTGGAAGAGAGTTCCAAATGTCTACCAACCTTTGTGTGTAGAAGCGCTTCCTAACCCCTCTCCTGAATGGACTGGCTTTATTTCTCAGACTATGAGCCCTAGTTCTTGAATCCCCAACCAGTGGAAATAGTTTCTCTTTATCGACCCTGTCTGTTCCTGGTAGTATCTTGAAGACATTGATCAGATCACCCCTTAACCTTCGAAACTCTAGAGAAAACAGGCCTGATTTGTACATTGGTTCCTCATAATTTAACCCCTGAAGTCTAGGTATTATTCTTGTAAATCTACATTGTACTTCCTCCAAGGCTAATATATCCTTCCTAAGGTGTAGTGCCCAGATCTGTTAACAGTAGTCCAAGTGGAGTCTAACTAGTGTTTTGTATAACTGCAGCATAACCTTTTGTATCCTTATACTCCAGCCCTCTAAATACAAAAGCCAGCATTTCATTACCTTTCTTGATTATTTTCTGCACCTGGCTGTGACATTTAAAAGATCTATGTACCTGAACCCCCAAATCTCTTTGAACATCCATTGTATTAAACTTCATAGCATCTAGAATGTCCTCTGACCTGACCTTTGCTGTTCCACAATGAATAACCTCACACTTGCTTACATTGAACTCCACATCGGCCATTCACTTGGTCTATTAATATCCTTTTAAAATTTCACGCTATCATCTACACTATCTACAATGCAACCGAACTTTGTGTCGTCAGCAAATTTGGATATATGACTTTCTGTACTATTCAATTCATTAATAAATAGTGTGAATAATTGAGGCCCTAACGCAGATCCTTGTGAGACACGACTGGTCTCATCCTGCCAATTTGAGTAACTACCCTTAACCCTACTGTCCATCACCTGCCATTCAACCCAACCAAGGCAGTAATTTGCCCTCGATCTCTTAGTGAGACTTTATCAAATGCCTAAGCAACAACTAATGTGTATTTGTAACACTGATGAAAGGAATTTTCTTTCAAAATAGCCTGACTTAACCGTTCGGAATCAGAAGGTATAGCAGAATGATAATGTGTTTAAGCTCAGATGTAAACTGTATTTGTATTATCCAGGCCATTCAAAGTGGGGTGTGGGTGGGGAAAGGAGCAGCTCAGTCAGAAAGTTGGTTGACCTAGTTAGCCTTTCTTCTCAAAACTTCTCATTAACACAATATGATTGGTGGATTTGTAAGATTTTGGGTTCAGGAACCACAAATACCCAAGACTGGTGGTCAAGTATTAGTAAGTGTTTTCGAGGTCGCAACAGTTTAGATACAATGCATTAGCTAAGTAGATAGGAGAAGTATAAAGCCTGCAACAATTGAAGATGATTCACTGGTTTCAAAGGACAAAGCGATAGTTGACTCAGTGTGTTGATCTCAATATCTTGTCTCAGCAGCATTCTGCTCACTAGCTGAAGTGCAGGACTGGAGGATTTGAGTTGTAAGGAGAGGCTAGATAGGCTGGGACTGTTTTCACTGGTGTGTAGAAGGTTGAGAGATAACCTTAGAGAGGTTTGTAAAATCATGAGGGGCATAGATAAAGTGAATAGCAAAGGTCTTTTCCCTGCGGTGGGTGATTCTAAACTAGGGGGCATATTTTTAAGGTGAGAGGAGAAAGATTTAAAAGGGACCTAAGGGGCAACTTCTCCACACACAGGGTGGCTTGTATGTGCAATGAATTGCCAGAGGACGTGGTAGATGCAGTGCATTTACAACGTTCAGAAGACATTTGGATGGGTACACGAATAGGAAACGTTTAGAAGGATTTGGGCCAAACGCAGGCAAGCACAACTAGTTTAGTTTGGGAAACTTGGTCAGCATGGACAAGTTGGACCAAATGGTCTATTTCCATGCTGTACGAGTCTATGTCTCTATGTTAGGGACCTCTTGACTGATCTTCCTCCATCTGCCCGACAAGAACTTTCTCCAAACACTTGTTAACATTGTTTATTCCTCGGGGCTGGTATGTCACTTACTTGTTTGAATCTTTCTAATCAATGAATACAAGTGTAAGGTGCTTGAGCAGTCCGATTGACCCCTCTTCCCCTCTCCATCAGTTTAACTTAAGGTCAATTTTTAGTTTACTTCTAGCCCGGGCCAGGCACTCACTGAGATGCCATTCTATTGAATTAGGGATTTAAACGTCCAAATAGCTCTGTTTTTCTAAGGACTAGTTCATTTTCCATAGGGAAAATGAAAATAATTTCACTGCCAAGGTGGCATTATGTTATGCCCGTTAATTCCACAGAATTGTATACTTTATTCTGAAAGGTATTTTTTTTTAAAGGTCTAATTCTTACGTCATGTGAACTAAGGCAGGATACTCGTGCATGTTACAAGTTGGTCATGCAAAGAATTGGAGGGCTTGAGGTAACACTTTCATCCTTTAGTTCAGATTGAGAGCTCAAATTCCACCTCAGAACTTGGGCACCCAATAGAGAGGAGTGCAGTATCATCAGAGGTAATTGTCTATCAGCTGAGATATTTAACCAGTGCCTACTTGTTCAGTCTGGCAAAAGTAAAGCATTCCAACAGCTGTTTGAAGAGGAAAGGGCAGTGGAGATCTCCAAGAATCCGGGTTAACAGTCATACCCACCAAAACAAATAATCTGGCCACTCATCTTGCAACTCTTTTGTGGAACCTTGTTGGTTTCTAACAGGTTCTGCAGATGGATGTTAAATACCTATTAATTGAAGGTAACAGGCATTGAGTATCGGTTGGTGAATTGTACTTGGCGATGGGATAGGGTTTTTGTGGCACAGTGGGTGTGTCCCTGCCTCTGAACCAGAGTTGTGTGTTCGAGTCCAACCAACTTCAGAGGTATGTCAAATTTGTCTGAACAGTTTGATTAAAAGTAATCACTTGGCTATGTACAAGGGCTGTTGTGATGCAATGGCACAGTCCTTACCTCTGGATCAGAAGGTCAGAAGTGTGTCATAACATGTCCAAATCGGTTGATTTTAAAAAACTTAGATACATATCTCTAAAAGAGGACTTGAATATACAAATCACCGAGTTTTTTTTTAAGTTAGAGTGCCGTAATGTTTTAGTTTGATTTGGTTATCTTTGTTTCTTAATTATGCGAGCAATGTACATAGGTGTCTATATAAAGAAGAGCCAGCCAGCACAGAGGGAGTCTGTTTAGAGTGGACATGTAATGTCTGTGACAAGCAATAAGAGTCTTCATCAAAGCATTCTAGTCTATGTGTTCTTCACAAATAGGCATGGGGGAGCTCTAACAGTCTTGCCTTGCACACATTACTTGTTGCATTTATCAAAATTGCAGCAATGACAAAGTTTGGAAGGTGATTTATTAGCTTTGGCACGTCCTGAAGATGTGAAAGGTGATTTATAAATGAAAATATACTTTTTCCTTAGCAATGGACAACATCAGACGTATCTTGCCCTGTCGCTGGGCAACATGGGAATGAGAAACATTCACGGGAGCTTGAAATACATAATAGTTCTTGCAGTGCTATACTTAGCTGACTTTTTAATTAGCACATTCAACATCAAACGAAACTGCTGTTCTAGAGCTAAATTAACTCCCTGCTACCAATTTAGATTTTTCTTTTTTGTATGTATGTTGGATACTTAAACATAAATAGAAAAGAAAGATTGGAATTTGTTTAGAGGTTTTAACCATCTCAAACTTTACAAAGGGATTCATCAAGAAAGAACCAACGTGCGTGCACTGGGTCAATGAGGTAACAAGAGATGGAAGCACTTTGAAGACAATGTTGAATGAGTGGCCAGTTCAAGCTCATTGGTGAAGTTTATTGAGCATAATATCAGGAAGCTCCATATTCTTTAAATGGCACAGCGAAATCTTTAATGTGTATTTCATCCGCTGCAGCAGGCAGAGGTTTGGTTTGGCATCTCATTCAAATCTCCACCAACGAAACATGCCTCCAGAAATGCATTGCAAGTGTGAGCCCAGGTGCAGTTGATGGTGTCTGTGTTTTTGGTGGAGCAATTAGTCATTCCTCGCTATATAAAAGAACATGGCAATGTTCATGGTTTATTAAGCTGTGATGCTGTGACTGCAAGTTTGTTAAGAAATGATTTATGCTTTGTGGCAACCCTGACAATACTGATTTTCCCTTGATGTAAAAAAATCCCAATTCAGACCCATCTGCTTAATTTGATTACTCAGTGTTAAAGTTGGATGTAATTCTATTGAATGTACGAGTGTGTGTTCCAGGTAGGGCTAATTCTGTTTTGGTTTCAAGATTGTTTATATAATTCTTCAGTTATCCTTCATGGGCATTTGGCAAAAGCTGCAGGAATGCTTTAGATCATTGTTGCACTCACTGTGTGTATTAATGAGTTCATTTGCTTAAAGTTTTGAGAAATATATTGGATGCTTGTATTGCAGGGCACAGCAGTATTTTGGTACAATCTGTTTCCCAGTGGAGAAGGTGATTACAGCACCCGACATGCAGCTTGCCCAGTATTAGTTGGAAACAAATGGGGTAAGTACAGAAATGCTGTACATCAGGAGGAGTTGTGGGTATGTGTCAGCCTCATAAATTGCATAGCATAATTGTCAGGGGTAATCTCGCCCTTCTGATTAATTCACAGATTTTACCATATCCTTACAAATAATAATGGGTAGCCAACAAGGAGCGACTATGAAATACAGCACACACTGTACACCACAGGCATTTCTTTTAGAACTCATGACATAGCACTGTTACCTACTTTGTTTCAAAGACCACATAATCTTAGCCGGTCTTTTTCTGTAGAGCCACGCAAAATACTGAATTTGTGTAAAACAACAGTTCACTGGGACAAAGAAGGAGATATAGAGTTAGTGGGTTTAGGAAAGAAATTCCTGGTTCATGGGGTGATGCAGCTTAGATGAGATCAAAAGTTAGGTGACTGGGGTGTTATAGGCCTGGAGGCAGTTTTTTTTAATTCATTCATGGGATCGCTGACTGGCCAGCATTTATTGTCAATCCTTAGTTACCCTTGAGAAGGTGGTGGAGCTGCCTTCTCGAACTGCTGCAGTCCAACTGCTGTGGGTTAAGTGGATTGAAATGTGGGCAGCAAAAGTTTTCTGTGAAGTAAAAATAAAGTACTGGAGAAACTCAGCAGGTCTGGCAGCATTTGTGGAAAAAGAAACTGAGGTAGTTTCAAGTCCGATATGACTTCCGAACTGAAGAGTTCTGTACAAGCTGTCTGTTTAGGGAAGAGGGGAGGAAACTGGGTCAAGAGAAGTTGAAGTAATGGAGTTTACTCTGAAGCAGCAGCTCATTGAATGTTAAATTATAGATTGCCAGGTTAAAGGTTAGCGCCTACAGTTTCCCCAGAGTTTCTAGTTTCAATTCTAGTATCACATCCTGTCCGGTTTTTAAGTACGCCCCAGGCACTTTGGACAGGGGGGAAACACAGAATGGCTGGGTTTTTTTATATTGGTGGTGTGACATTGGTCGTTGGTGCACTGGGTTATAATCTTGGAGCTGCCTCCCTAACAGCACCACAGGGTTATCTACAGCACATAGAGTCATACAGTATGGAAATAGACCCTTCGGTCTCAACCAGTCCATGCCGAACATAATCCTTAACTAAACTAGTCCGACCTACCTACTGCTGGCCCATATCCCTCCAAACCTTTCCTATTCATATACCCACCTAGTAGTCTTTTAAAGGTCATAACTGTGCCCACATCATCCTCCACCACCTCAGGAAGTTCATTCCATACATGAATCATCTTCTGTGTAAAAAAATTTGCCCCTTGTGTCTCTTTTAAATCTCTCTCCTCTCACCTAAAAACGTGCCTACTAGTCTTGAAATCCCCCATCCTATGGAAAAGATACCTGCCATTAACCCTATCTACACCCTTCATGGTTTTATGTCTCCACCTCCAATGCTCCAGTGGAAAACGTCCCACCCTATCCATTGCAGCAATGCAAGGAGGCAACTCCCCATGACTTTCTCAGTGACAATTAGGGATGGACAATAAATGATTACCTCATCAACAACGCCGATCTCCCATGAATAAATGAAGGGACTATAGAAAAATGAAGTGTACCCCATGCCTTTGGCAGCGTCTTTGAACCTGATATTTCCTGGGTCACAATGGCCAATTGGAGCCATTAAGGCTGAGCATGTTGGCCCCACAATCAACTGAAAAAAGTAAATTGTTAGATGGTGTTAACTGATTCTCCTGAGTTTCATTCTTCCAGCTCCCTGCATAACTAATAACAATATTTTTCGAGTGGCTCTTCATTGAATTTTACAATGAGGAGATTTTTTTATTCTTTCATTGGGTACAGGTTTCACTGGTGAGTTCAGTATTTATTCCCAATCCCCACTGCCTTAGAACTGAACAGCGTGCTGGGGCCATTTCAAAGGACTGTTAAAGAATCAACCTCATTGCTATGGGTCTAGAGTCACTTGTAGGCCAAGATTGGGTAAGAATGGCAGATTTCTTTTATCAGTTAGTGAACCCGGTGGATTTTCACAACAATCAGTGAGAGTTTCAAGTCTAGCTTCATGTTCCAGTTTCTCGCGAGTCAATTTCTGTTTTCCATATTTCCCCACTGAGTTTTCTGTTCATGCTGCCCAGATTATTTATGGATGGAAACTAAAAGATGGATTAAATTATCAAAGGCATTTTGAAATTATAATTTCCATGATTTAACCATTTGTGAACGAAATATCTGGCACTGGAAGCGTCATGGATCTAGATGGCATAGATCAGGTCAAGAACAGGGATGCACAATTTTAAGGTGAAAGGCAGGATGTTTAGAGGGGATTTGAGGAAGAAGTTTTTCACCCAGAGGTTTGAGAGTGTCTAGAATGAACTGCCTAGAAAGTTGGTGGGGCGGGAAACCTCTCACCTTTTTGAAAAGTACTTGGATGTGTACTTGAAGTGTCATAATATTCAACACTATAGGCAGGGAAACACTGCAGGGAAATAGGACCAGTGTAGGTCATAGTACATTTTTGGTGGTACAGATCTGATGGGCCAAAGGACCTCTTCTATAATGTATGATTCTATGGCAAGCCACTAGGGGATGGGCTAAGAATGCTAGCCTTGCCTACATCTTGTGAGTAATAAAGCTTTTGGGTTAAAACAAGGACAGGTCATTGAATGAATTTAATAGGACTGCATTTTGAGTTTTCAGCTTGGGGCAAAAAATGAATTAGGGTCTCATTATACAAATCATTAGACTACCCACTGGGCCTATATTTACATGGGACACCTTTAAGTTACATGCTCATGTTGCTACTTGTCTGTAGATTTTTAGTACACAGTACGATGGTGTGGTAGACGAGGGGTAGTTTCATCCAAGAAGGTGGGTCTAGTTTCCTGGCTAGTGGGAAATGGCGTGCTTTAACCAAAGTTTGTGTCCAATTGACTATTTTCCAGTGTCTAATAAATGGATCCATGAGCGTGGGCAGGAATTCCGAAGAAGATGTAACTTGTCAGAGTTGGATTGATGTTCCCTACTCTGTATTGTGAATTGCCCCTCTGTAGCCACACCGTCTACACTACGACATGGTTCCTGTTCAGATTCTTAATGTCACTCACTGCCTTCGCAACCCTCCCGCCCGCTACCGACTCCACCCACACATCCAGAATCCGTCTGACATGAAGATCGCGCTGTTCACTGCTATATGAAGACTTGAGGAAGGTTCTTGTTTTATAACCCTATCCATTGACAGGTTTTATAGAAATAGAGTTGGGCTGGTTAGAAAACTGGAAATGTTCCTCGCATTCGTAAATATTCTACGAAAATTGCATTTCTCCTTAATTAAGAAAAATGTTTGCTAAAGGCTCTTTTCAACAAATTGATTTCTAAAGATCATTTTGCAAAACTGACATTCTGACGTGAAGCTACGAGCATGAGAACCATCTTGGAAGCAAGGATTGTGGAGCCATTCCCTCTGAAGTATGTTTTGCTTGGGTGCCTGTTGCATCATGTGGCTTTCAGGGATAATTCTGATGGAAATTGGTTCTCAGAATTTGGTCCAGTCTTATGAAATGCTTCACTGACGAAGCAGGGAGTTTGCTGATTAATGAAGTATTTTGTTTCAGAGCTAGAGGCTTTGTAGCTACATTTGTTAGATCAGTGTACTCATAATGATGTAGATTGGGTCTTTGAAGCCACATAAGTTCACTGAAAGATATAGTGTTGACTTTAGTAGTCTGTTAATTCCTTATGTTAAATGTAAGAAAATTCTCTGCATCTTGAAACTTTTCAAAAGACTGTTGAGCACCACAAAGATTCATTGATCGGGGCACTTTTATTCCCAAAAGAAAGTGAATAATGTCAAGAGATATTTAGTTTTGCATTTATAAAGAGACGGATGCGAAATTACTTATTTAAACAAGGTGGCTGTTTTTGTACCGCATTCTAACATATGTATAACTCTCCCACTGTGATGCACTGTTTTTGTGTGGTTTGCTCAGACAAGTAAGACTTGGTACAGTTTTGCACAGAACATGACATCTAGGCCCGAAATGTCAGTATTCCTGGTCCTCTGATGCTGCTTAGCCTGCTGCGTTCATCCAGCCTTACATCTTGTTATCTCTATCACTCCTGACATTTGCTGTCTCCTTGCATTGTTACCATTTGCTGCTCTTTCTAACTGCTGACCATCAGCTCTGCCATTGAAACGTGATACAGATCATGTGGCAACATCGATTTGTTATCCAAGCAATTAGTTGGCTTCTTGACATGACTGTGCCTATGGTTTAAGCACCTTTGAAATGATTCAGCAAAGATGCAATTACTGTACACTTACTAGAAAGACTGAATTGATCCGTGGATATGTATCTTTTATTCCTGCGTTTTTAAAATATATTTACTTCATAAGCATTGTTGCTTCTCTTCCCCAGAGTTTACCCAGTTAATCATGATATAAAAGATAAACTTTTTAAATAAAGAAATATAACAAAAATATGAATTAGAAATTCTAAACCGTGAAATGTTTAAGAAGAATTGTTTGGTATAGGGGATGCAGAAGGAATACTTTGACCGAATAGCATGAATGGAAATCAGGTGCCCAGGTGAATCTTTTTCAAAGGAAATGGGCTTTTCTTCTATGCTGTCAATGGGAGAAATGTGTATTTATATATCTTTTATTTTAAAATAAAACCAGTCCTTTTCTCTGTTTTCTTAAAATACCATTTTCTTTAATGTCTCATTTTGTACTTGGAGATGTGGGAAGTTTCCAACTCAGCACAACACATAGCTACTGCCTCAGGAATGAAACACAATCCAGACTTGATTGATCCAAGACAGATGGTGCCAGGTCAACAGGATGTGAGGCAAAAGCTTCTAGTCTCACCACACAGGCAGATATCTCTCTGTTAACTCTTTAAAGTCAGAAACAATCTGTTTGAAATCGGACAATCTTTCTTCATTTTTCACTTCGGAAGAACAACAACATTTGAGTTTATTGCTTGATTACAAATCCAGTGCACCGAGATAAAAACTATAATGAAAGGGCTCAGCCACATCACTGTCCTCTCTCTGCATTTCCCACAAACCTTGCTCATCAAGAAGTGTTTGTCTGCAGGATTGAGAGTTGCCAGGACTCCTGGCTTGTCTCATTGAGAGGACCAAGAATTGTTACAGAAGCAGGTAGGCAAGGCAAGAGGAGACAGTTGTAATTTTGTCCCTACAAATGGCTCCTTTTGGAACAGAATCTTTTTTTGTTTGTTGCTTTTTCTCCTCCGCGTGTAGACCTGGTATAACATTCCCAAGTCGTTTTTAATACAGTGGCAGTGCTTTGCTCTGCAAGGGCCTATCAAATGGCTGCCAGTGAAGCAAGTACCAGCAGCCGTGCCTCTACTCCTCAGATGGCTCCATCCCCATCAATTCAATTCAGTTGAGCACAGTACAGTTGCAGTGTATCTCTTCTGCCAATGTAGAGGAGCTACTAGGATTTTGATTTTTTTTAAGTTTCCCTTGAACTATCATTGAAGGGTTATTTTTAAATCAAGATACTTTGTTGTCTTGAAAGATGGAAACGTGTTTTGCTTCCCCACAGATTCTAAAACACCAAATGGTACACCTCCGACCTAAATTCAATTAACCTGAGTATTTCTTCTCCTTCCTATTACAGTGTCTGTTTTGCATTTGAACAAGAATCTGAATAAAGTCTCACTGCCGCAGGGATGTTTTAGTCCTATGGTCTTTCAGTTGACTGTTGAGTAACATTAAGCTGCTGCTTTTGACCGATTTCTGTTTACAATTTTTTTAAAAAATTCCAGAGGAAACTCTGTAAATGTTTTTAAAATGCAGAGGTTGCAAAAGTGCAGTGAGCTATAAAGTAGTCTTGAAACCTGGGAATTTGGAATTGATCATTAGGACACCGTGTGCAGATAGGTCTGTGCAAACCAAGGAATAAGTTTAAAAAGCTGTTTTATTTGTCCAGAGCTTCAACTATGCCTTGTGTGAAATGGAATGTGGCCCACTCAACAAAAACAGCTGTTGACTTATAAAATAGTATTTAAATATTTTCTCCAGATTTACGCTAAGCAGCTCTATTAAAAGGAATGCCCTAGTTCATGGATCCCACTTATAGAGATAGCTATGACCTTCCTCCCTGGGGACCTATACCTGGAGGTACAGCTTGCACAGGAATCAGTGCAGCTATCAGAGTAGACAATGTTCACTTAACCTTGATCTGGAGTAAATTACTAGGAAATGAAGTAAAGCAGCAGGTTTTGGCTTTCGAAACACCCCCCAGTGCAGGAAAGCTTGCATTACTTTTCCATATGTACTCCTTTTTTCCAGTGGCCTCTTGGGGAGCACAATGAGCTAAATCTATTAAATTACTTTTTCAGTCAGCCTGAACTTTTAATACGCCAGTCCAAATTATGGGATCCAGTAATGTTCACTTAAGCTTTTGTGGAGGTTCGTGTCAGGATTTTAATGCCTGTCCTGAAATAGTCAGAAGTCACATGACACCAGGTTATAGTCCATGGGGTTTGTTTGAAATAACAAGCTTTTGGAGCGCTGCTCCTTCATCAGGTGACCTGGTGTCATGTGACTTCTGACATTGTCCACCCCTGTCCAATGCTGGCACCTCCACATCATGGACTGAACTCCACCTGCCTGTTTTAGCACTTTTGACTTCTTGCTAAATGGTCAATGCATTAATCCGTTCAATATCAGCTCATGGGAAGCCTACCTGCCTTTCAACCAATCCATTAACACACCCCTCAAATGCTTTTCTCACAACTATACATCCCAAAAGCAACATGGATGATCATTCACTAACGTTACCTTGTGAATGAACAACACCAGCAGCATATCAGCAAAATCACAAATTATTAACAGGAAAGTTATTGTAAGTGTCCACTTTTTTTATATCTAACCTTAGAGTTCCTGACATAGCGTAAGCTAGATACAAACGTGAGCTGATATCACATCTTACGATGCCCTTGAAATATTTCAAAGCGTTTTGTGAACTTGCTATCTTTGGGCCTTACCTGCTTTTTCAAGTGGGCACGAAAGAACCCTGAGCAGTGTTTTAAAAAGGATTTCTCTTTGAATCCTTGCCAGCATTTATCTTTCAATAGCACCACCCAGGACTAGAATATTTACTCATTCATTTCATGTTTGTGGGAGCATTTTGTCACTTGGTTACAAATCTACCATTGAACACAACAATGGCTGCACTTCAGAAAGTGGTTCCTGGCTGAATGCAAAGAATGTTCAGAGTCTCCAGTTAATGCAAAAATTGCCATGTAAGTTAAAATTCGTTTATGCAGTTTCTTTAATGTGGTGACTTATATGGATAAAGATAGCTGCTGTGGTGCACAAGACATCATAAATGTCAATGGGATAACTAGTAAATCTGTTTTTGCTAAAAAGGGGAGATATTGTTCAGGGTATTTATTCGTTTCATGTGATGGGATTCTGGATAGTTAGGTAATTAATCTGTGGGGCCTCATAGAATCATCTAATCCCAAATTTTAACATTTCTGCAGCAGCCTGGATTAAATACGTGTCTGGTTTTTGGTCCAGATTCAATTTGTGAGAGCAGAAATACTAACTGAGTCAAACCAGCTGTCTCAGCTCTTAAATTGTAATCTAGGCAAATTTAACAAGATGATGTGGGGGTGGAAATTTTAAGATGAAGGATGTTTATTTCTTAAACATTATGTATTTATTTTGCCTTTCTGTGTAAAGGTAAAGTCACCATTGTCCTACTAGACCACAGGACTGCTCTCTCCATTAGAGAAAGATGACTGGTGGTTTAACCTGAGAGTCACCATGCCTCAGGCAATGGGAGAAGTTGAGAAGGAGAGATCTCCATGTTAACCTCAGACAATGCAGGAATTAAATTATGCTATTGGCATAATTCAACATCACAAACCAGCCATCCAGCCAGCTTGAGCTATCCACATGTTAATACAGCCACTTGCAACCTGAGGATATCTCTCAGTTTGCATGGCTAACTTTACTTAATCATATTCCTAGTGAACTCCTTGGACCAACCCCAGTCACCTAACCCAGTTAAAATTGTGTTTTTACATCTGCAAATGTTTCCAAAACTGAAAAGCTCTTAGCAAAACACAATCGTTAAGAGACTGATTTTCTCTCTCTCCACGCTCCCCCCCCCCAACTTCAGAATCCAATCAGAGTCCTAGAGATTAATCTTTAATTCCTGAGGACACCAGGGCTATCCTGGAGAGTTGGCAACTCTACTCAAAATGTTTCCCAACCAATGACTGACTTATTGATGTGTATTCACTATGATCATATAGGAAATATTGCTTGCATTCATCACACAGAGAGGTTCCCAATTTCAACTCTGCCATCAGCTGGAGACCAGGTGTATTAAATGAAGACAGGAAGGTTAAGATGCGTTTGAGAGCCCACAATGTCTTAATTGCAGCCACTACCAATAGAGTTTGCTAATTTGGGCAAAGATGTCAAAGGTCAGTTTGAGTGGTTTAAGATATCGTTCAAACAGCTATTAAAATCATACTCCTATA
This sequence comes from Ginglymostoma cirratum, assembly GCA_024137785.1. Classification (NCBI taxonomy): domain Eukaryota; kingdom Metazoa; phylum Chordata; class Chondrichthyes; order Orectolobiformes; family Ginglymostomatidae; genus Ginglymostoma; species Ginglymostoma cirratum. Next base: position 21,492,762 of record JAHRHZ010000071.1, read on the forward strand.
GCCATGTTTTATCATCTCTTTCATCCCTACACTGACTATACTGATTACACTGTTTGAAATTAACAAGTACGAAGTCCTTTAAGGATTTCTTGTTCCATCTGATTGGGAAGGGTGCACTGTTTTGGTTCTTAGCGTCTCATAAGAATTAGCAGCAGGAGTAGGCCATTCAGCTTCTCAAGCTTGTTCTGCCATTCAAAAGGATCATGGCTGATTCTACCCTCCTTACACCCATCTCCTGCCCTTTCCCCGTAACCCGTGATTCTCCTACTAAACCCATGAATCTGCAGACTGTAGTTGCATTTCCAAACTAGCACCTCCCTTGGAAGTTCATGAATACATTGTTCTACCAAACCCATTCCTATTTTTCCCAAAACTCCCATGTATTAATCCCTCCAGTTGGATTTCCTACCATACCAAAGTAGCTCTCAAAGTCACCAACAACACTGTGTGACTGTGAAAAATTTTCAGTTCTCACTGTCTCAGCAACTTTAACACCACTGACCATTCCGCTTACCTCCAATGCCTTTCCACTGTCGCCAAGCTGGATTGAATTACCCTCATCTGATTGCATTCTTAACTACCTTATCCCAGCTAAATAATAATTGTAATGGCTTTCCATTCTGCCCCTGCATTGTCACCTCTGATGTCTTTGCCTTTTCCCTTGTCCCCCACCTATTTGCCACCTGCATTCTGCCTCTTGATCCAAAGACATGACATTAGCTTTTGCAGGTTTTTGATTTTATTTGATTTGATTCATTATTGGCACATATACCCAGAAGAGCGCAATAGAGTGGCAATGCTGATTGGCTGACATGGGGAAGATCTGCATCAGTGCAGTCACTGCTTCCCAACGGTAGTTTGCTGAGGGGCTGTTGTCAAGTGATACTTCTCGGATGGCTACATCTGCAGGAAGTGCACCCAGTTGCAGTTCCTCACAGACTGCATGGATAGGTTGGAGCGGCAATTAGATGCACTTAGGAGCATGAGGATGGCGGAAAGCATCATGGACAGAAGATTTAGAGATGTGGTGACACCCAAGGTGCAGGCAGATAGATGGGTGGCTGCTAGAAGGGGCAGGCAACCAGTGCAGGAATCCCCTGATGTTGCCCCTCACCCCTAACAAGTGTACCATTCTGGATACTGTTGGAGGGGGATGACCTATTGGGGGTAACAGCAGCAGCGGCCAGACTGGTGACACCACGGCTGGCTCTGTTCTTAAGAAGGAAAGGACAATGAGCACTAGAGCAGTAGTTATAGGGGACTCTGTAGTTAGGGCTACAAATAGGCGCTTCTGTGGATGTAAAAGAGACTCCAGGATGGTGTGATAACAAGCATGGGGCTGGATGAACACAGCAGGTCAAGCAGCATCATAGGAGCAGGAAAACTTGACGTTTCGGGCCTAAACCCTTCATCAGAAATGGGGGAGGGGAAGAGGGTTCTGAAATAAATAGGGAGAGAGGGGGAGGCGGATAGAGGATGGATAGAGGAGAGGATAGGTGGAGAGGAGGCAGACAAGTCGAAGAGGCGGGGATGGAGCCAGTAAAGGTGAGTGTAGGTAGGGGGGTAGGGAGGAGATAGGTCAGTCCAGGGAGGACGGACAGGTCAAGGGGGCGGGATGATGTTAGTAGATAGGAGATGGGGGTGTGGCTTGAGGTGAGAGGAAAAACAGGTTAGGGAGGTGGAGATGAGCTGGGCTGGTTTTGGGATGCGGTTGGGGGAGGGGAGATTTTGAAACTTGTGAAATCCACATTGATGCCATTGGGCTGCAGGGTTCCCAGGCTGAATATGATTTGCTGTTCCTGCAGCCTTCGGGTGGCATCACTGTGGCATTGCAGGAGGCCAAGGATGGACATGTCATCTGAGGAATGGGAGGGGGAGTTGAAATGGTTCGCGACTGGGAGGTGTGTTGACTCCCTGGTGCCAGCATTCAGAATGGACAGAAAGCATTCTGAAGGGAGAGGGTGAACAACCAGAGGTCATAGTACGTATTGGTCCTCACGGCATAGGTAGGATGAGTGATGAGGTCCTGCAGCAGCAGTTCAGGGAGTTAAGTAGGAAGTTAAAGAGCAGGACCTCCAAGGTTGCAATCTTGGGATTACTCTCTGCACCACGTGCCAGTGATGCTAGAAAAAGGAGGATAGTACAGCTCAACATGTGGCTAAACAGATGGTGTAAGAGGGAGGGTTTCAGATAACTGGACCATTGGGATCTCTTCCAGGGCAGGTGGGACCTGTACAAGAAGGGCAAGTTGCATCTAAATTGGAAGGGCACAAATATTCTGGCTTGGAGATCTGGTGTCAGGAGGATTTAAACTATCTTGGCAGGAGGTCAGGAACCAAAGCAACGGTGAATTGACAAAGGGAACTGGAGAATAGGGCCAGTAAGGCTCAGAGGAAGAGCAGGCAGGTTGTGGTTGCTGATCAAAGTGGGTCTGGTGGACTGAAGTGCATCTGTTTCAATGCAAGAAGTGTAACAGGTAAGAACTTAGAGCTTGGATTAGTACTTGGAACTATGATGATGTTGCTATAACAGAGACTTGGTTAAGGGAGGGATAGGATACACATGTTTTGGGTGGGATAGAGGGGGATGTAAAAGGGGTGGGGGAGTTGCACTACTTGTTAAGGAGAATATCACAGCTGTACTGCAGGAGGACACCTCAGATGGCTCATACAGCGAGGCAATATGGGTAGAGCTCAGGAACAGGAACGGTGCAGTCACAATGTTTGTGGTTTGCTGTAGACCTCCCAACAGCCAGCAGGAGATAGAAGAACAGATACGTACGCAGATTTTGGCAAGATGTAAAAGTAACAGGGTTATTGTCATGGGTGATTTTAACTTCCCATATATTGACTCCCATATATTCACTTAGTGCTTGGGGAGCATCCAGGAGGGCTTCTTGAAATAGTATATAGATAATCCAACTAGTAAAGGGGCCGTAATGGACCTAGAATTGAGAAATGAGCCTGGCCTGGTGGTCGACGTCTCAGTAGAGGAGCAGCTCAAGAACAGTGATCACAATTCAGTAAGCTTTCAGGTACTGATGAATAAAGATAGGTGTAGTTGTCAGGTGAAGGTCCTAAATTGGGGGAAGGCTAATTATAACAGTATTAGGCAGGAACTGAAGAATGTAGATTGGAGGCAGATGTTTGAGGGCAAATCAACATCTGGTATGTGGGAGGCTTTCAAGTGTCAGTTGACAGGAACTCAGGACTGGCATGTTTCTGTAAGGTTAAGGGATAAGTATGGCAGTTTAGGGAACCCTGGATAACAAGAGATATTGTGAGCCTGGTCAAAAAGGAAAAGGAAGCATTTATCAAGGCTATGAGGAACCCACAAAGCAAGGGTGGAATACAAGAACAGTCAAAAGAAACATAAGCAAGGAGTCAGGAGGGCTAAAAGGAGTCATGAAAAGTCATTGGCCAACAGAATTAAGGAAAATCCCAAGGCTTTTTATACATACAGGAAGAGCGAGAGGGTTGACCCACTTAAGGACAGGGAAGGGAATTTATGTGTGGAGCCAGAGGAAATAGGTGAGGTATTAAATGTTATCAGTATTCACTGGAGAGAAGGACTTGGTGGATGATGAGTCTGAGGAAGGGTGTGTAGATAGTTTGGGTCAATTTTGAGATCAAAAGGGAGAAGGCACTGGGGGTCTTGAAAAACATTAAGGTAGACAAGTCCCCAGGACCTGATGGGATGTACCCCAGAATACTGAAAGAAGCAAGGGAGGAACACAAAACAACAGAGGGGAGAAGCGGCATCTGAATACAGGGAACGATTGTTCAAGGTATATCAGGAATGTTCGGGGATGCCAGATACAAACCTTACTGATAGGGCATTTATACAGGCATTCAAAGATGGGTTATCACCTGCTCACCAGGCAATCCTGAGGATGGGGGTAATTGCCACCAAAGATTATGACGAGTTAGTAGAATGGGCATCTGGAATTAACGAAGGGATGGGAGAAAGACCCCCCCAATCGAATAAAACAGGAAAACGTAAGTGCCACGACTCGGACAAAACCGAAATTTACTTGCCATAATTGCGGCAAGACAGGGCACTTTGCCAGGGAATGTAGAGCACCAAAACAGAACAGAGGGAGATCTGGAAGCATTTGCCAACGTTGCGACGAGAGGGGCCACTCTGAAGGCACCTGTTGGGAAAGACACGATAAACTGACAGCCGCAACTTCTCAAAGGGAAACGGACTGACATCGGGCAGCCCCCGCAGGCATGGGTAATAAGGAAGGTAGAATTTACGTGTCTGCAGTAATAGGGGGCAGACAATGTGAGATACTGGTGGACACGGGAGCCTCCATATCCATCACTGACCTACCCCTGCCCCTGCCCACAACTAATAAAATGATTTACGTAAAGGGCATTAGCAGGCAAAAAACCCCGGCATATTTGAGCGAAACCACTTTGGTGGAAATTAAGAATTTATATATACCAATGCGATTTTATGTATGTAAAAGTAATGAAGGAACTATCATGGGGAACGATTTGATGAAAGAGTATGAGCCATTAATAGATTGCGGAAAAGGCAAATTAATTTGGCCCCGTCCCGATGGGAGAAAAGAGAAAATGGGAGCCTATGCAAGCCATTTGGAAATTGTCCAAGCCGCGTCCGCGACAGGACGTGATTGGCAATTAGAGGACAAGTGATTTAGTGACATTTGCACCTCCGTCCCAGGGAGGGCAGGAACTAAGCTAGACACCGGGCTAATTAAAATCGATCCCATGGTAGTAAAAGGTCCGGAACATAAGCCACATGGACAGTACCCCATCAAACCGGAGGCTAGGAGGGCAGTTGTGGAAATCGTTGAAGGGCTAGTGGAAAGGGGAATTCTCCGGGAAACCACGAGTACCACTCACTCCCCCACCTGGCCAGTGAGTAAACCTGATGGAAGCTACCGACTCACAATTGATTACACAGCCCTGAATAAGGTCACACTGAAGTTGCACCCCATCGTGGCTAGCCCGTCTACAATCTTGAACGGGCTCTCCCTGGCCCACGAATTCTTTACTGTACTGGACATTGCCAATGGATTCTGGTCCATCCCACTCCATCGTGGCTCCCAAGACAAGTCCGCATTTACCGTCGGGGACAAGCAGTACACGTGGACCCGACTCTCCCAGGGATTCCATAACAGCCCAGCCATCTTTCACCGGGCAATGAGCGATATACTAAGGGAAATCGAACTGCCCCACGGCAGCACGATACTCCAATATGTAGATGACATCTTGCTGGCCTCGGAGTCTAAATCTAGACACCAAAAGGCACTATACCTAGTCCTGAAACACTTGGAGGATAAGGGTCTTAAAGCAAGTCCAAAGAAAGCCCGGATAGGGAAAACTAAGGTCCTGTACCTGGGACACATGATCTCCCAAGGCACAAAGGAAGTGCCCGTAGATAGGAAAACCGCTCTACAACAAATGCCACGACCCATGACAGTCCATGGCGTGAGGAAAGTTTTGGGCTTGTTTAATTACTGCAGGAATTTCATCCCTGAGTTTGCAAAACTGGTGGAACCAATACAACGATTGGTAAAAGGGGGGAAACCAGCCATGGACCCCGTTGATTGGGGGCCTGAACAAGATGAAACGTATACGAAACTAAAAACGGAATTAATGTCAGCCCCAGGACTGGGACTGCCTGACACTAGTAAAGACTTCCACATTTATTGTAATAATGAGGGGGGATTCTACTCAGCAGTGGTGACCCAGGTCCATGGAGACAAACAACGACCCACAGGGTACTACTCTACTGCGGAAGGGCCCGTAATGAATGGACTACCTAGGTGTATAGCCGCCTCAGACTGTGCTGCCTGGGCCGTGCGGGTTAGTGAGCCAATAGTAATGACAAGGAATATTATTTTACATACCAAACACACCCTGGTAGACATAACAAGCATGGGGCTGGATGAACACAGCAGGTCAAGCAGCATCATAGGAGCAGGAAAACTTGACGTTTCGGGCCTAAACCTGCTCCAATGATGCTGCTTGACCTGCTGTGTTCATCCAGCCCCATGCTTGTTATCTCGGATTCTCCAGCATCTGCAGTACCTTTTATCTCTCACACCCTGGTAGAGATGTTGAATACGGGAAAATTGCGGTCCGTCTCTAACATGAGAAGGGCAAAATGGGAAGCGGTCCTCCTGCTGCCTACCAAATCTATAACCATTTTGCGGGACACCCGGGAGAACCCAGAGGAAGGCATAGTAGGAGATGGTGAGCCACACGAATGTAGGAATGTAGATGATGAGGCAGAAGAAAGTAGGATAAGAGATGTGCCCCTGGAGGCACCAGACGAAATCCTGTTTGTGGACGGCTCTCGGAAATATGTACATGGGTCGCCACGAACAGGATGGGCAGTAGTTAATGCGGACCTACAAGTGGTCCGGGCAGGAAGGATAGAAGGAGGCCTATCGGCCCAGGGAGCAGAGCGAGTTGCCCGGACCCAGGCCTTCACAGAGGCGGCGGGAAGAAGGGTTAACATTTACACTGACAGTGGATACGCATTTGGAATTGTACATGATTACATGACCGTCTGGGGAAGAAGGGGATTTATTGCAACGGGGGAGGGGGGGGGGGGCACCCCATCAAACATGGACAAATTATAAAGACCTTACTAGACGCTAGCGACCTCCCATCGGAAGCTGTGGTGCTGAAGGTCAAGGCCTACCAGAGGGATCCGGATAAACAAAATCCCGAGTGGCACATTTTTAAGGGAAACCAGACTGTTGATAAAGCGGCTCAGTCAGCCCTGGAGGCGGAGGATATCCAACCCTTATCAGCCACATTTGCTGAGGATGGCCCCACCATTTTACCCAGCTACAGGCAGACACCCCTGAGGTAGAAAGCGCTCGGTGGGAGGCACAAGGGGCCACACCGGACAGAAAGGGTATCTGGAGATGGAACGACAAGGTCATGGCCCCCAAGTGCATCCAACACACCCTCATGCAATTACACCATGGCATGTCCCACGTGGGGCGAGACTCCATGATCACCAGTATTGGGAAGGAATGGTGGTGGAAAGGTACGGGCAGGGACATAGCACGATCCTGCCACCGTTGTGTGACGTGTGCCCAGCACAACCCGGGCAGGCCCGTCAAGATCAGGATGGGACACCAGCCACATCCGAAGGGGCCTTGGGAACATATACAGATAGATTTTACGGGACCACTCCCCCAATCCCATGGGAAAACATATTGCCTGGTAATTATTGACCGGTTTACCAGATGGATGGAGGCGTATCCAACCCGCAATCATTCAGCTAACACAGTAGCTAGGATCCTGGCTGAAGAAGTCATCCCCAGGTGGGGGGTGCCGCTCCAGATAGACTCTGACCAGGGGACCCACTTCACTGGGAGAGTGGTAAAGATCATATGCCAACTGGTGGGCATCAAACAAAAATTCCACATACCATACCATCCCCAGAGCTCGGGCATAGTGGAGCGTATGAACAGAATCCTTAAAACTTCCCTAGCGAAGGCTATGCAAGACTCGGGTAAATGATGGACAGAGGTCCTTCCCGCGATATTGATGAGACTAAGGGCTACCACGAACCGCACAACCGGACTAACCCCCTACGAATTAATGACCGGCAGAGCAATGCAACTGCCTGTGTCTATCATAACGGGGGCTTCCAACGTCGGCCCACTCCGAGATAGAATACGGCGCTACGTGCTGGAACTGAGCGCCCAGTTAAAGGCGTTGCACAAAACTGTAAGAGACAGACAGGAAGGGCAAGATGAACAGAGGAAACTAGAAGATTGTCCTGAGGTCCCACCGGCAGGTAGCAGGGTTATGGTAAAGACCCTGCCCGGGAAACCTGGATTCGCCCCCAATTGGAATGGCTCCTACGAAGTTATCATCAGTGGCAATTCTTGCGCCTGCATAGATATGGGAGGGAAGGGCGTCTGGAAACACTGGTCCCAACTTAAAGAATATGCAGGCACTGATTGAGACCCTGAATGATATGCTTGATTCACAGAACGACCCTCTACTAGACCTCTAAGCAAGTTGATCAGGAGTGCAGGAGGTTGCACGCGGGCGATATAGCCTTTGGAACCTTGTTAACATAAAATAGACACAGTTTTCGCCATTTGAGTTTAAACATGTTTAAGGTACTGTACGTAGTCGTGGTGTTCCGTACTATTGTGGTTGCAGAGGTGCCGGGATTAGAGGATACCTTGTCTTACAAGACCGCAAAGGTGTCAGGATTAGAGGATAACTTATTTTACAAGACCCACATACACCTACACGGTAATCGGACCGTGTGCTGCCCACTTGCCCAGTCTGTTGCAGCATTGTTTGTAGCCACCCCTGGGTGGACCCCCCTTGACCTATACACGACAGATACTGCGAACACGCCCTGTGTGGGCCACATGGGTACGTACAGACGACGCATACAAGGCAGATGTGTAGAGCTAATAAACTCAAAGTCCCCCAATTGTGCAGGAACGCGGGGAAAGAACGGCACAATATGTTCAGACCCGCTGAGTTACCCGCTTTGCTTCTCAGGACAGGAATAGGGGTGCATCTAAGCTCTAGTCCCCAAGAACGCCTCCTGTGCACAGACACATTGCTCCCACCAACATTGCCAAGTGCACAAAGGCTTGTTTTCGTGCACTTGTGATGAGCATCGATGCCTAAACGTAAGTGCAGGTAGACAGTTTGTTTGTGGACAGTGCAACGGGACCTATGTTCGTTCAGCCACATGGACGTACCCATTTGACATGTACCAATTGGTGGAGTCAGGCGGAAACTCCAGCCAAGCAAGGAACTGGTGGTACAAACAGTTCATGCAGAACAATAACCAGGAGGTCAAATGCTACCGAGCCAAGGAAGGCTTTATATTCCTCCTCAATGGGACTTTCACAACAGCCACACCAACCCTCCCGGTCCTCTTTGCCGTGGGGACAATAGGACCGCTTACCGTCCCATGCCCTCAGAGAGGACACACCTGTAGGAATACAGTGACCCGAGCCATTAGCGAAAACTTCTGTGCAAACTGGAAGAACTCCAGAACACTGGGGTCATCACTTGGCTACAGGTTCCTCAGGGCCCTGTCTCCGGGCGGAGCAGCGGGAGTCATTAGTGCTAAACATAGGAACTACCTCGTCTGTGGGCTGACCATCCTGGGAAATAGCACGGCAAAGGGGTTGGATGCTCTGAACCGAGAGCTCGCTGAGTTACCACTCTATGTGCAGCAGACCCGGTACGCCATTGATTACCAGTTAGCCCAGCGGGGCAGGGTGTGCGCGATAGTGGGAGACAAGTGTTTAACACACGTTGCGGGTGAATCCTACAACAAATTAACTATAGAAGACATTTTAAAGTAATTTACAACTGAAGAAGGAAGTAAGCATTAACTTTTAAAGAGACATTAACTTACTGGTAAAGGAGAGAGATCAACAACACAAAGATCTTTTAAATCAAACTTCACACAATCAAGGTGAAACATCCGTCAAAACAACGAATCCCGTCCTGACAACAATGGAAGTGCTAGCCGTCACCGCTTCGCAAAGCGCCGGGAACAGATTAACGAACTGAGCGCACGACTTGGGGGTGGGGAAGGTTGGCACACGGCAACGATTGTATATAATCTTTGAAATCGTCTGTAAGAGCTGAGAAGTTTGGTGAGGCCCCTTTGAGGTCCCGGCTTCTCCCAAAAGCTTTTGTTAATAAAACTGTGTCTGATTCACTGCAGAATTGTACGTGGTAATATCTTACCTGCAACAACATTATAGGATGACTCAGCAGACAGAATTACTCTCAGGTTCAGCAAGTGTTACTCAACAGCGGTCATTACAAATTCCTACGTTGTTAATGGGTCGCTGGTCACATGCTACTTTACAGCCTAGTTCTTTGATTATTTGCATATTCTGTTAAAGTGATATCAAAACTGAAATTGCAGAATAGAGATTACCAAAAATGGTCATCTGAACTTCAAATTCAGATTACTGCCTTGAGATCTGTCCTGAATAGATAATCTGCAAAATAACCTCACTTGGGAAAGTAAGCTGCTGTGGCCAAAAATAGGAGGAGATTTATGTGGAGAAATGCTTGTGTCACGTGTGAGAGGCCTGACCAGGATTCTGTGACCTTTTGCTCATGTAACTGGAGTGTTAATCAAGAGACAAAAACAAAGTTGCTGGAAAAGCTCAGCAGGTCTGGCAGCACCTGTGGAGGAGAAGACAGAGTTAACGTTTCGGGTCCGGTGACCCTTC
>JAHRHZ010000071.1:21507995-21533839 GCA_024137785.1 Ginglymostoma cirratum
GTTGCGAACTGAGCGCAGGTGTTCTGCAAAGCGGTCCCCAAGCCTCCACTTGGTTTCCCCGATGTAGAAGAAGCCACAACGGATACAGCGGATGCAGTATACCACATTGGCAGATGTGCAGGTGAACCTCTGCCTGATGTGGAAAGTCTTCTTGGGGCCTGGGATTGGGGTGAGGGAGGAGGTGTGGGGGCAGGTGTAGCACTTCCTGTGGTTACAAGGAAAAGTGCCGGGTGTGGTGGGGCTGGAGGGGAGTGTGGGAGCGGACAAACCGCATCCCAAAACCAGCCCAGCTCATCTCCACCTCCCTAACCTGTTTTTCCTCTCACCTCAAGCCCCACCCCCATCTCCTATCTACTAACATCATCCCGCCCCCTTGACCTATCCGTCCTCCCTGGCCTGACCTATCTCCTCCCTACCCCCCTACCTACACTCACCTTTACTGGCTCCATCCCCGCCTCTTCGACTTGTCTGCCTCCTCTCCACCTATCCTCTCCTTCATCCATCCTCTATCCGCCTCCCCCTCTCTCCCTATTTATTTCAGAACCCTCTTCCCCTCCCCCATTTCTGATGAAGGGTTTAGGCCCGAAATGTCAAGTTTTCCTGCTCCTATGATGCTGCTTGACCTGCTGTGTTCATCCAGCCCCATGCTTGTTATCTCGGATTCTCCAGCATCTGCAGTACCTTTTATCTCTGATTTGAATTGGATATGTTAGATTCCTCTGGTCAAACTCCATAGATTGGCAATGTTTGCTGGCCAGCACATCCCAAAGCTGGGCCATCCACCATGGGGTAGGGCGAGAATGGTGTGCATGGGATATGTAGATGAGCGTCTGAGGTATGCTGTGATGTAACTGTGACCTCAGGAGTCATGTCAGAGAGACTGTGATAGAAGGTTGGAACTAAAGCAGCTTAGGGCACAGATAATAAAGAGAGAGAGAGAGATAGGTTAAGAGAGTAGGCAAAAATCTGGCAAATGGAGACTACAGGGGGATAATGTAAGATTGACCATTATGGTTGGAAAAATGAAAATGAAGTGGATTATCCAACTGGTGAAAGATTTAAGAACTCTGAGATACAGGGGGATCTGGATGTCCTTGTATAGGAATTGCTAGTTCAGCGAGGTCTTAGGAAATTAACATGATTTAATCATTTATCACAAAATGATGGGGTGGCACTGTGGCTCAGTGGTTAGCACTGCTGCCTCACAGCACCAGTGACCTGGGTTCAATTCCACCCTCGGGTGACTGTCTGTGTGGAGTTTGGACATTCTCCCCGTGTCTGTATGTGTTTCCTTCGGGTGCTCCAGTTTCCTCCCACAGTCCAAAGATGTGCAGGTTAGGTGGATTGGCCATGCTAAATTTCCCATAGTGTTTAGGATGTGTAGATTAGGTGGTTTATAGGGGGGTGGGTCTGGGTGGGACGCTGTGAGTGTCAGTGTGGACTTGTTGGGCCGAAGATCCTGTTTCCACACTGTAGGCATGATGGTGAAATGCTTAAAAAAAGGATTGAACTCAAAAATAGGGAAAGATCAGTTTTGGGGAGACAACATGTGAAGTCCTGTGCCCCATATTGGCTCTAAGGAAGACAGTAAATGCATTGGAAGCAGTTCAGAGAGTATTTACAGGGTACAATTGAATCATGTAAGATCCTGAGGGGTCTTGACTGGGTGAATATGGAAAAGATTCTTGTAGGAGAGTCTATTTCAGTAGAATCCCTACAGTGTGGGAACAGGCTATTCAGCCCAACAAGCCCACATTGCCCCTCTGAAGAACATCCCACCCTGACTCATTCCCCTACCCTAGCAGTTCCCCATGTCTAACCCAAACGTCCCTGGGCACTATAGCATGGTCAATCCACCCACCCTGCATACCTTTGGACTGTGGGAGTAAATCCAAGTAGACATGGGGAGAATGTGCAAACTCCACACAGGCAGCTACCCAAGGGTGGGATTGAACCCAGGTCCCTGGCACTGTGAGGCAGCAATGCTAACCACGAAGCCGCTGTGCCACCCTAGAGCTAGTGAATAAAAAACTCCAAAGAACTGCAGATGCTGGAAATCTGAAATAAAAGCAGAAATTGCTGGAGAAACTAAGCAGGTCTGGCAGCATCTGTGGAGAGAAAGCAGACTTAACCTTTCAGGTCCAGTGACTCTTCTTCAGAAGAAATTAGAGGTTAAGATACTTAAGACAGAGATAATTTTTTTTTCTCTCAGTCATGAGACTTGGAGCTCTCTTCTTGAAAAGATGATGATTACAGAGTCCTCGCAAATTTTTTGAGGCTGAAGTAGACAGATTCTTGTTAGACGTGTGGGTGAAAGGTTATTGGAGGTAGGCAACAGTCTGGATTTGTGGTTACAGGCGGATCAGCAATGAACTGATTGAATAGCAGACCAGGCTTGAGAGGCTGAATGGCCTTCTACTGAACATTGTTATAGTGTAAATCAATGCCATAAGACCCTGGAGTTAGGAGCAGAAGTAGGCCATTTGGCCCATCAAGTCTGCTGTAACATTCAGTGCGATCATGTGTGATCTGGTAATCCTCAACCCCACTTTCCAGTCTTTTCCCCATAAACCTTGATTCCCTTAATGATTAAAAATCTATCTATTTCAGCTCTGAACTTACTTAATGACACAGCCTCAATAGCCCTTTCAGGTGAGGAATTCCACAGATTCTCTACCCTCTGCGTCAAGAAATTCTTCCTCATCTCTCTTTGAAATGTGTGACCCCCTTACTGTGAGCTGATGCTGTCTAGTGTTAGACTCTTCCCCCAAGGAGAATCAAGCAGTCCATTCCACATTGTAAAGCCCTTGAGAATCTTATATGTTTAGGGTTCTTGCAAAGATTTGTAGCTAGGATTGTGAGTGAGGTTGTTGTCTTGCTCGCCGAGCTGGCTGATTGTAGACCAGACGTTTTGACACCATGCCAGGTAACATTATCAGTGCAGCCTCCAATGAAGCAGTGTTGCTCTACTCCGCTTAGTATTTATAGGATCTGGTTTTTTGAGGTGTTTTGTGTCATTTCGGGTTCTTTTTTGCAAGGGTTTGTATATGGTTCTCCACCTGTAATACTATCAATAAACGTGTGGAATTAGACTGTTGCAGATGAGTCCAGAACCAGTGACCCCAATACAGGGATATAGGTTAAACCAGTTGGAATTGGGATAAAATACTTTTTCACCTATAGAGCCGTGAGCCTGTGGAATTTGCTACCATAGAAAGCAGTCAGAGCTAAAACATTGTGGTTTCAAGGAGGAATTGGATGTAGCACTCGAGGTTGAAGTTTCAAGAGATATGAGAGAGAAGCTGGAACAGGGTATCGAATTCGATGATTAGCCATGATCATAATGAATGAAGGAGCAGGCTTGAAGGGCCGAATGGCCTACTCCTGCTCCTATTTTACAAAGTCTCCATGTTTCACTAATGTTCAGTTTCAGTAGTGCCAAGGCCACTCGGCTCCTGACCTCATTATAGCCTTGGCTGATACATGGATGAAAGAGCTGAATACAGAGGTATGGTGACAGTAACTACCCTTGACTTCAAGTTCACATTTGACCGAACGTGGCATCATGGAGCATGAGCAAAATTGGAGTCGATAGGAATCAGGGAAAACCTCCCTGTTGGTTGCAATCATATCTGGCACAAGAGAAGATAGTTGTGATTGTTGGAGGTCAGTTATCTTATTTCCAGGAAATCTCTCACTTCCTCAGGGGAGTGTCCTAGACCCAACCATCTTCAGGTGCTTCATCAATTATCTTCCTTCCAACATAACGTCAGAAGTGGGGATGTTTGCTGATGATTGCACAATGTTCAGCACCATTTACAACTCCACAGATCCTGAAGCAGTCCATGTTCAAAAGCAGCAAGACATGGATAATATCTAGGCTTGGGCTGAAAAGTGGCAAGTAACACTGGAACCACAGAAGTACGAGGCAATGACCACCTCCAACAAGAATCTAAGCACCACCCTCTGACATTTGATGACATGACTTTCACTAACAACATCATAGTTGTTGTCATTGACCAGAATCTGAACTAAATGTCATGTGTACCAGAGCAGGTTAGAGACTAAAATCCTGCAGCGAATAACTCACCTCCTCAATCCCCAAAGCCTGTTACACCAACTATGAGGCACAAGTCAGGCGTGTGATGGAATACTCTCCACTTTCCTGGATGGGTGCAGCTCCAACAACACTTAAGAAGCTCAACACCATCCAGGACAAAGCAACCCGCTTGATTGGCACCACATCCACAAGCATCCACTCCTTCCATCACCGATGCTCAGTAGCAGCAGTGTGTACCATCTACAAGATGCAGAAATGTGCCAAGGATCCTTATACAGCACCTTCCAAGCTCACAATCACTTCCACCTAGAAGGACAAAGGCAGCAGATACAAGGGAACACCAACCCCTGCAAGTTCCTGCCCAAGCTACTCACCATCCTGACTCAGAAACATTTTGCTATTCCTTCATTGTCACTGGGTCAAAATCCTGGAACTGCCTCCTTAATTATGAGTCTACCTACACCAAAAGGACTGCAGCAGTTCAAGAAGGCAGCTCACCACCGCCTTCTCCAGGGCAACTAGGGATGGGTAATAAATACTGATACAATCAGCAATGCCCACATCCCATGAATGGATTAAAAAAAAGTCAAAGATTTTCATCTTGCATGCATCTGAAATGTAATGGGTTTGTTTTTGCGTGTCCCAGTCCTGATGAGCACAAAATAAAAAATGTTGACTTCATGTCTGTTTTCAGTGGTCTTTAAGTTCTAAACAACCAAACCATTATTGGTTAGAATCTAGTCTCTGCTACAATGCTGGGCAGGAGAGACAGGTAAGAAAACAAGGTCCAACCCTTGCTGTTTCATTCAGACTGCGACACGGGGAGAGTGAAGTGAGCCTAAGTCAAGGAGCTCGCAGTAGAAGTGACTCAATTTTTACAGCCTGAATATCTGTTAATTCATGGCTTCCTAAGCCAACAGGTGTTGATTCATTTCTTTTCTGTACAAACTGTAGTCTCAGCACTTCAGCACACCTTTGCACTTTGCTTGTCATGTCCTCTTAATCACGGACTGAGTTCAAAGTTAGAATCAACCAGTAATCACATGGGATGTGGCTGCACTGAAGTGGCATCCAGCAATTGCTTTCACTGGGCATATAATGTGGGTGACAGCTTCGCATTTTTACTTGTGGCATTGACTTAAGAAAAGCTTAATTTACAAATACAGACACTGCCTTGATAATGTTCACACTGCCGCAGTGATTCAATATTTGATTGTTCACTTTTTGTGTTGGTTTCCTATCCTACACAGACCTCATCCCAGAGAAGGTGATTTATTAACACTTGTTTACATATGTTTATTAGGATAACCAGAAATTGACATCCACCCAGGATCAATTAAGGTTTAGGTCTGCGGACTCCTGAGCCAAGAATAATGAGCTGCTTTGAACATTTCCTATCTGTGGATCAAAATTTAAGCGAGCTCCACTCCTGTCACTTTATGGATTCATATTGGGCCCCCTGACAACCTGTAAAGAATTTCTCCAGAACTTATTTTTTTGCAAACAAAAGCTTTAAACTTCTGCCAGTCTCTCAGTTTTTGGAGACACTAGCTCGGCACTGTTCCACCGCATCCAGGTAGTCAAAACGGAAATTCAAGCCCTCAGTGTGCCCTTTGGGGATAGAAAATATGAACAGTCATGAGTTCAACCATTCCACAGTAGCTGCGGAATTTAACTAATTCATTAATGGAGGAAAACCAATAACTCTGAAACTTCTGGATTATTGTAAAAATCCACTTAGTTCACTAATATCCTTCAGGGACAGAAATTGGTCGTCTATATTGGGTCTTGCCCATGAGTGACTCCAGACCCACTTCAATAAGGTTGACTCACTGTAACAAACCAGTACAGTGGGTCGACCTTGATTACATGGGCTTGCAGAAACTGGCTCAACACCACCTCCTCAAGGGGCAGTTAAGGATGGGGAACAAGTGCTGGTCTTCACAGCAAGGTGTCACATTCCCTTGAATGAATGTAAAAAAAGTTCACTGCTCCAGAAGAGTGAAGTAACTTTACCCGATATTGAAACACATTACTTGGCAGGTAATTATTTTAGGAATTTGGATACGAGGCTGAGGACTGCTTACAGGTGTTTAAAGTACACGGGCCACATAAGCAATTAGCCAAGGTGTCTATGTTGAGACCGAATTCCAGCCAAATCTCCATTCAGAGTGACCTTTAGACTATTATAGCAATGAGCTCAGCTCAGATAAAAAGGTGAAGGTTAAAAGTCCAGATGCGAGAGTGATTAGAAAGAGCCGGTGCTGTGGTGAGGGACATACGTTCTGAGCTTTGGAAGTGCTTTACCTCAGTCTTCTGCCACCTCTTTGTTTAACTAGCTTTGCTTCACCATGAGAAGTGGGGCTGTGATTGTACTGTGCCTGACCGTAACTGCGGCGCTTTCCGAGGAAATCGTCAACAGCACAGCCACAGACCAGGATGACCCAAGCACCGACTCAGACTGGGGCATTGGATCCATCCGAGACAGCTTTGAAGCCATAAACGGATACTTTGACTCATTCCTGGAGTTGCTCGGTGGCAGGAATGGAGTCTGTCAGTACAAGTGCCGATATGGTGAGTGTCATTGGAAAGTGAATCGGGTAACCATTAGCCTGGATATCGTTGGACAGGTGAGAAAGGTGGACGAGAGAGGATTTAGACAGCCTTCGCAAGATGATGAAGTGGTTAAAAATGCATGTAGTACACTTTAGAAATTTGAGTAGTTAGACAGTTATTGTTGACTGGCAAAGAGGCGATGTGCTGAAGGACATTTTTCTGTGCTGTAGATCTCTGCAACTCTAATGGAAAGCCAGAAACGGAAGTGGGGAAGAAGGGCCTGCCCAAATAAAACAAAGACACAGAAATTGCCTTTATTAGTTGAGGCACAGAGTTTAAGAGCAGAGAGGTGATGCTGCAACCGTAAAAAATGTTGGTTGGGCCACAGCGAGAGTACTGTGTGCAGTTCTGGAATCCACATTCGAGGAGGGCTGAGATTGCACTGGAGAGTGTGCAGAGGAGATTCATCAGGATGCAGTCTGGACTAGAGAGTTTCAGTTATGAGGAGAGATTGGATAGACTGGGTTTGTATTTCTTACAGCTGTGAAAACTGAAATGAGACATGATTGAGATGTATAAGATTATGACGGCTATAGGCAGGGTTGACAGGAAGAAACCGTTCCCTTTTTGATGGAGGGGTCAATGACTAGGGGTGTGGGAGTTACATTGAAGGTAACGGGCAGGAGGTTTAGAGGAGCTGTGAGGAAAAACATTTTCATACAGACAGTGGGGGGAATCTGGAACTGCCTACCTGTAAGGTTGGCAGAGCCAGAAACGTTGAAAAAGTATTTAGATGTGCAATTGTCATGCCAAGGCAAACAAGGTTATAGGCCAAGTGCTGGAAAATGAAGTTAGAATAGTTAGACAGTTATTGCTGACTGGCACAGAAGGATGGGCTGAAGGACATTTTTCTGTGCTGTAGATCTCTGCAACTCTGATTGAAAGCCAGAAATAGAAGTGGGCAAGAAGGGCCTGCCCAAAAAGAACAAAGACACAGAAATTGCTAAAAGCTAGCAACCAGCCAGAGCGCCTGTACTGCTCTGAGACTCATTTTAGAAAAACATAATTGAACAGAAAAACCAGGGACCCAAACAAATGCAACTCCGTGATCTCTTCAGTCATTTTCCAGTTTGGGATTACTCCGTTTCTTTTTCCTGAAATGTTGTGATTTGTGTTTGATTAATCATTAACCCTCCTAAAAAGAATTTCATTTGTGTTTGAGGGTTAAAGAACCCAAGGATGAGAAAAAACAAACAGGAGTTGGAAAATGTTACAAAATGACGAGTAGAATCTGATTGAAGCAAGAAATCACTTTGGAAGTGGGTAATATTCTTCAAAGGTGAAACCAAGGAATGAAGTTTATGTTTGTAAGAGTGACTGGTGTTTGCATTTTGTATAAATTCAGAACTTATGTTTGCAGCTGTGGTCCTGTGTGTCTGTCTGTTAGTGAACTGGACATATAGGTAGTTACTGATATATGTATCAGTAATTCACCAAGGCTCGTTTGACAGTACCTGGGGTGGTGATGATGTAGTGGTAACGTCACTGGTCTAGTAATCTAGAGCCAAAGTTTAATGTTCTCAGGACTTAGGTTTAAATCCCACTGTGGAAGATGGTGAAATTTGAATGCAACAAATCTGTAATTAAAAGCTGGTCAAAAAGCTGAGCTAAACATGGAAATGTCTGGACAAATTACTACAAGCTTGTCCAGCAACAACCATGTTATTGTATCAACGCATTTGGTTTATTAATGTTTTTTAGGGCAGGAAATCTGGCCTACCTGTGACTCCAGGCCAATAGCAATGTGGTTGAATCTTACCTGCCCTCTGAAATAGCCTACAGAGCTAATCAGTTCAAGGGCATTTTAGGGATGAACAATAAATACCTGCCTTGCCAGCGACACCAACATCTTACACAAGAATAAAGGACTTCCCAAATCTGGGACTTCTACCATTTACAAGGAAGATACATGGGAACACCACCCTCTGCAATTTCCCCTCACCATTCTGACTTGGAAATATATCACCGTTCCTTCAGTGTCATTGGGCAGGGATCTCCCTGGAACAGAGCCACAACTCATCCCATGTACAAACAAATAAATAAAAACAGCATTTGATTCATGTGCATATGTCTCTGTTGGCTCTGTAATACAGAGGGAATCTTCATTTTTAGTGGCACTGCCCCTCAGACCTGAAGTTAAGTCAGGTCTTTGTCTGCCTCCTCCAGTGATTCGGATGAATGTTAAACACCCCGTGACACTTTAAAGAAGATGAAGATCTCAAGGCAACAAGAGGTGGATAATAAACATGGGCACAGCCAGAGGCTCCCACAATAGTAATAAGCCTCATGCTTGCTGACATACATCAGCTCTTGTTGACAATCCTTACCTTTTTAAAATCTCTCCCTAGATTTCAAATCCCTCAGCTGCCTCTCATCCCCCTCTATCTCTGTGGCCATCTCCAGCTGTGCAAACCTCTGGGATTTCTCCCATTATGGACTCTTGTGTATCCCCCATTATTATGATTGCTCTACAGTTGGCAGCCATGCTTCTATGACTTTAACTGCCTGGGCCTTAATACCTGAAGTTCTCTCCCCAAAATCCACCCTGCATCTCCCCACCAGCCCCCCACCCCACCCCACCACCCCACCCCGCTTCTCTCTTTCTCTCTCTAGGATCCTTTAAGATGTTGCACAATATCTAACTCTTTAACCACACTTTTGGTCTTCTGTCTGAAAATTTCCTTAAGTGACCTGGTGTCACCAGGGACAGCGATAAAAATCAGGGGCCCTGCAATTGTTCCTGTCCCTGGACTCCAGTTCCTAGCCCAGGCCCAGAGAGCCTGCTGGAGCCCCAACATCTGGTTAATGGGCCCTGTCCCACGTCCTGGTTATATAATATTGTTTGCTGGCACAAATTTGGGCATTTCACTGACTTAAAGGTGTTATATAAATGCAAGATATTGAGTTAAGAGGAAAGTAAAATGGGTCTTAGAGGATTTTAGACTGGGCTATAAAGGTGCAAAGATTTCCCTGTTGTATAAACAGTACCATTCACTATGTTTTCTTCTCCGTCTAGGGAAGGCACCTCTTCCGAGACCCGACTATAAAGTTCCAGAGCCCAATGGTTGTAGCTCCTCTTTCCTTGGACTCAAGGTACCAGACACTGTATGTATAACAACCTCAGATTCTATTTTATACTTGACACTTTTCAATGATAACTTTATGCTGGCACTGCATAGATTGGAACTGCAGTGTCAGAACTGAGGGAGTGCTGCACTTCACACTCAATGACGTGTTCGATCTAACCTCTCAAGTGCAAAATTCACAGATTCCATGGTACTATTCAAGGGAGAGCAGAGACCTTAATCCCCTGTTTCTGGATCTTTATAATTGATTTAATCAGATTATCTGGCTATTTTGTGCTGTAAGCGGGGGCTTGCTGTCTGCAAATTAACTACCATGTTTTCTATATTGCAACAATGACTGCACTACAAAAGTATATCTTTGACTGTGAAGCATTTTAGAGTATCAAGGACTATATTTATATAGAGATAGTGGGAACTGCCGATGCTGGAGAATCTGAGATAACAAGGTGTAGAGCTGGATGAACACAGCAGACCAAGCATCAGAGGAGCAGGAAGGCTGACGTTTCGGGTCTAGACCCTTCTTCAGAAAAATATATAGATCATTTCTTCTTTGTGGCATGCACTAATGCCAGACAGGAATTAGAGTTTGCAGCCCTAACTACTATGGTCATTGTATAGAGCATCAATGGTCTATCGTCCATCAATGGATATGTCCTAAAACACCTAATAGCCCCATCAATGAGTATGTCATATACACCCAATGGTCCCATCAATAGATGCATCCTATACATCCAATAGTCCCATCAATGAATGTGTCCTTTACACTCAATCGTCCCATCAGTAGCTGTGTCCTATATACCCAACAGTCCCATCAATGGATGTACCCTATATACCCAATGGTCCTATCAATAGATGCATCCAACACGCTGAATCCAGATTGATGCTAATGTTACAAAAACAAAGTTGCTGGAAAAGCTCAACAGGTCTGGCAGCATCTGTGAAGGAAAAAACAAGAGTTAACATTTCAAGTCCAGTGACCCTTCCTCAGAACCTCTGATTCTAATGTTGCTATTGTAAATTTTGTTCCCCAGTATGTATTACTGAGTACTTAGTACCAGGGCTGATTTATTTTTCATTTGTATAATTAGGCTGTCTTCTGCAATTATTAACTTGTTAGGATCCCAGCTGATGTTAACAGATGTTTCACCAGAGCGAAACCTGGCTTGATAGATGAGAAGTTTTATTTTTTGCTATTGTTTGCTGTGGTGGTCAGTTATCGAACGCATTCATAAGAGGCTGCCAATGTACTTTTAACAAAAGAACATAAGTGTGTATTGCGCACAAAAGGGGGAGAAATTAACTATTTGATATGGTCTAAGATCTATTTGGAACAGACTTGTTACAAATGTCAGAAATAAAAGTACAATCCTTTAGCTCAAAGAAATAATCTTACAGAATAAAAAGTTCCCTTTAAACTACACAGCTGCAAGGCCCTCTGGGAAGCCTCGTGCATGTTGATCCTCATGCTGCCACATGACTCCCCCTTCAGGAAGCCACTGCAATGCACAGATTTCAGAGGTCCATGCAGGAGGAAGAAAAAATTGAGGGAACATTACTCAAACCTCATGGAAGGGCACCATGTCTCTACTTAAGTTCCTTAGTCAGAGATCACTGCTGTAATTGGATTCTTTTTGGCAAATTTCTGCATTCACTCGATGCTGTTTCTTTGGTTAATGTCTCTTTCTAAGACCCTTAAAAGAACTGCTAACAAAGCTCACTTATTTTTTAATGTAGGTTCCTTAAACTCCTCTTCCACAGACTTCTGTTTCATGAGTGTTTCTCTCATGGATGTTTAAATCACTCAGGACCTCTTTAGACTCCAAACTGCTTTGAAGATTGTTAAGCTAACAGCACCTTTGCTGCCATAGCCCTGTTTTCTCTGACTGAAACTGCGCACACTGCCTAACATTCAAGCTGGTTCTGTCTTTGTGTGACACTGTTGCTAGGCAACAGCGGTTTCATCTTCTCTTCTCCCTTGTTTCTAATGCACTGAACTGTACAACTCAAGCTCTACTCCAAAGCTGTAAACACACATTAAAAATGCAGATATCCACAAACTTCAGACACCCTCTAACATGAAACTAAAACCATGTCCTTTCCTCTTCGCATACAATATAAAAGTAAAAATCAAACTGAAAAACTTTCATCCACTTTAGAACACAATTTTCAAAATAATAGTAAGACATGATGAAACAATTCAGATTTTCTGACGGCAGTCAGGAGGCTGTGTTGATGTCACAACCCAGTATTGATTTCCTGAGTTAAACATCAGTTACATGGGAACGAGGAGAGACAATTCAGACTCTCATGCCTGTTTGATCATGATTGATCTGCACCTTAACTCCACTGATGAGCCATAACCTCGGAATGACCTTACCTCATTCAAAACTGCTAATCTCAGTGCTGAAAGTTTCAAAAGACCAACATCTCTGGCTCCCAGTGCTGTATAAGATGCAACATGAAGTAATCCTCTACATCAAGGTGTACCTCTACATAGAGGTGTACAAAATGATCAGAGGTATAGACAGAGTGGACAGCCAGAGACTTTTTCCTAGGGTGGAGGTAGCTATTATGAGGGAGCATAGTTTTAAAGTGGGTGGAGGTAGGGGAGACGTCAGAGGTAGGTTCTTTACTCAGAGAGTGGTAGGGGTGTGGAATGCATTGTTGGAGAGGGTAGTGGAATCGGTCTCTTTAGGGGCATTTAAGTGGCTATTAGATAGGCATATGGATGATAGTATAATGTAGGGGTGGAGACTAGATAGACCTTAGGTTCAGGGTAAAAGTTTGGCCCAACATCGTGAGCCGAAGGGCCTATACTGTGCTGTACTGATCTATGTTCAATGTTCTATGTTCTATCCCCATTTGCTTCTGGAGGACGCTTGCAAATCTCCTTTGTTGAGAAAGTGCTTCCTAATTTCACTCCTGCACAGATTAGCTCTAACCTTGAGGGGGTGCTGTCCTGTTCCATTGCGCAGAGGAAGGAGGTGGGTAAGGCCCTCTCTGCTGAGTTCCATCAGGTTGAGGAGAATTAGGCTCATCAGAAATTAAGGTTATTATCAGTGTGAGGTCACCAATTGTGAGCTAAATGTAATGATACCAACAACTGTGCTTTTCACACTTTTGGTCAGAATGGTGACCTGAATGTATCTGGTTTACCACTAACATTAATGTAGAGGATTACTTCATGTTGCATCTTATACAGCACTGGGAACCAGAGAATATGAGTTCTTGATGATAGAGTCAAGATGGAGGCATTATTTTCAGTATTAGATGCTTGACTCTGTCCACGGCACCTGACTGCCCTCAAGTGAATATTTTCATTTTACGTTTATCATGGAACAACACTGCAGAATAAATAATTGTTTGGTCATATAGAACTTGGATATGCCTTAAAAAAAAACACTTCTTGTTGAAACTTTCCATCTTGCATCGTAAGGAGAATTCTTGTGAAATACAAATGTAAGTGCCATGACCAGTCGAAGTAAACTAGCTTGTTTAAATTTGACTATAGCTTGGTAGTTAACTGTCAGTTATCGCCTAACTAGTGCACTCTCCATGGCAACACCTCTTCCAATCAAAGTCCATTTTATAATCAGCACTCTCCCCATACAATATAAAAGGACTGTTTTCCTTTTGTTCTTGCAAATTGTCCTGATGAGTGCAAGATAAAAGCGTTGACAAAATATGTTTTTTTTGCTGCAGTACAAAATAAATGTGTAATTAGAAGCAGGAAATATTGGAGATTTTGAAGAATTCAGCCAGGGAAACAGTTAAGAATTGATGACCTTTTATTAACAGTAAATAGACATGTGTTGTTTGTAACGCTTATGACCTGGTCAGCTCCACATCTCCGCTATTCTGACTGGAGATTACATGGTATTGGGTACAAGTGAGGATGGCGACTATATAAATTAGGAGCAGAGACAGGCAAATCAGCCCCTCTGGCTTGCTCCACCATAAGATCTGTTTGTGTTTCATCTTTCACTTTCCTACTTACCCAGATTTACTACTTTGATTCCTCCCTGCCTGACAAGAATCTATGCACCTCATAGTCAATGACCCTGACTCCACCACTTTCTGAGGCAGAGTTACACAACCTTTGGAGAGAAATGAAATCTCCTCATCTCCATCCTGAAAGGGGTGAACCCTGGTGTTAAAACAGTGTCCACTAGTTCTGAACTCACCCATAAGAGGAAACATACTTTCCATTTTCACCTTGTTAAAATCATTCAGGAGATTTTGGATTTGGAAGTTGTGTTTAGTCATGATGGCTTGATGGTTCTAAGCATGCAGAAAGTTTGATAGAGCTCCTGGTTTTAATAATAACTTTCAATTTTGTAAGCTCTTGGTCAGACTGGCCAGCTAAGACATAAGGAGAGCTATGTGTTTAATAGACCGATAGCCATACCTTGAATTAGGTGGCAAAAGGCTTTCAGAGATTAACAAGGGTTTTATTGTAAATCTTTAATTTATTACAGAGATCAGGTTCAACCTTTCCCTTCTGGATCTCCTCCCTTTCCAGAAGCCAACATGCCATCAGGAAAGAACCTAACTCTTTTTTTTAACCAAATTAACCAATTACATCCGACAAAAACTGTCCACCAAGCTACGTTAATAAAAACCACTATCGAAAGGGAGAAACAGGGATTGGGGAGGAGGGAAAACCCAGCTCTTTTTCTGGTAAATAAACACAAAATCCCAATTAACCAAAACATCCAATTAACCAATTATAAACAGTGCTCACTGGAGCAATGTGACAATAACAGGAATCAAAAAAAAAGTTAATGTTTATGCTCCTCTGATGCTGTCCGGCCTGCTGTGTTCCTCTAGCTCCACACTGTGTCAGCTCTGACTCCAGCATCAACAGTTCTTTCTATCTCTGGGTGCTATATCAAAACACAGCTGCAGCGGGGGACAATTATGTACCACAACCCCTGTGGTATCTATCCCTAAATGCTTCAAGGCTCCTGGTAGTGACTTTAGAGATTTAGGTAATCATGAAGGTGAATGACAAGGGTCTTTTCCCTAGAGTGGGGGAATTTAAAACTAGGAAGCATATTTCTAAGTTGACAGGAGAAAGATTTAAAAAGGACATTGGGGTACTTTTTTTTCCACAGAGAGTGGTTTGTGTGTGACAAACCGCCAGAAGAAGTGATGGATGCAGATGCAGTGATAACAGTTTAAAAGACATTTGGATAAGTTCTTGAATAGGAAGGGGTTGGAGGGATATGGGCCAAGCGCAGGCAGGTGGGACTAGTTTATGGACTGGTTGGACCGAAGGGTCTGTTTCCCCACTCTATGACTCCTTCACCCTAGCGCAAATAGAACATAGAACATAGAACAATACAGCGCAGAACAGGCCCTTCGGCCCTCGATGTTGCGCCGACCTGTGAACTAATCTAAGCCCATCCCCCTACACTATCCCATCATCATCCATATGCTTATCCAAGGACTGTTGGATGTAACCAAATAACCCGGCTTTTTATTTCAGTAACACCCAAACAATTCACAAATGACCACAAACACTGGCTGCCAAAGGCAGTGTGACAGTAACAAAGAAATCAAGGAAGTGGGGGAAGTGAGGGAGGAGACAAAATCAAAATGGGGGAGATAAGAGCAGTGAACAGTGACGTGGGTCAACAACACATCCTTGCTAAGTGTCAGCCATGTTCACAAACCATTGAGTTCTGTGGGCTGTTGGGAGTCTGGGGAGAATCTGGTTCGTGACTTTGAAATCTGCCCCTGCAATTACTTTCCATCTGTATTTCAGCTCGACTTGGGGATCCCGGCCATGACAAAGTGTTGTAACCAGCTTGACATTTGCTATGACACTTGTGGAGCCAACAAGTACCGGTGTGATGCCAAATTTCGTTGGTGCCTCTATGGAATCTGCTCGGATCTCAAGAAAAGTTTGGGCTTCGTATCAAAGGTCGAAGGTCAGTATTTTAATCAGAAAGATGCCAACACCGTTAAGGTACTTAAGATTTAGATTCAAGACACAAGGATGCTTAGGGGACATATTGGATGTAGCATTAAAGACCAGATGGTTAGAAAATGGATGGTTCTTGGAACAAAAACATGAAAAGAATTGAAAAACACAACAGGTTCCTCAGCGTCTGGAGAGATAACACTTTCGGCCTGAAGCTTTCACTAGAACATTTTCTCATTTATATTTTAGAATCCCAGCAGTTGTTTGCAGTTTTGTGTTTTATTTTTATTTCTGTATCCCTTGCTCTATTGGTCATTGTGGCTTAATGAGTAACACTGTCCCAAGTCAGCAGGTCACAGTTTTTAAGACCTGCTCCAAAGAATTAGCACATTATCCAGACTGACTGTCCAGGGTAGTGCTGATGGAGTTGGAAGTACCATCTTTCTGGATCAGAGAGTAAACCGAGATCCCACCTGCACTCATGAACAAAGAAGGGCTGGGGAGTTCTGCCTATTGTCTTAGTCAACATTTATCCTTCAATCAATATGGTTAAAACTCACATGGCCTGGCCATCACCAAATTATTTCAATGCAGGACTTTTGTCAACAAATAATGTTACTGGAGTGGTGAGACAGACAATGAGATTTCATTTGGCGGCTGATAGGGCTCCAGCATTAAGTTGTCAGAGTTGGAGAGCCATGTCCTATTGCCATAAAGCCAGAGGGTTGCTCAATGTTGAGACTGGTGGTTCAGAGGGTACTGTGATACCTCAAGTGAGTTCAGCAGGATCCCCAGGAGTGTCAGGGCACTGATGGGATACGTGGTACGAACATTGATTTAGTGTCTCCCTGTACAGACTAAGTAACAGATTAAACACCTTGAACTCAGCAAATGAGGAGGAAAACTCTTCACCCTGAGGATTTTTATTGGCTAATTCATCACAAAAATCTCGTGCACCAGTTCACTGTCCCGATATGTTACAAACATGATAGCTTCATGAAAATACATAAAGTGCTTTGGGACATCATGGGGGAAAGCATCAATTAAATGGAAGTAAGAGATAACACAGTGTGGAGCTGGAGGAACACGGCAGGCCAGGCAGCATCAAAGGAGCAGATGACTCCAGCGTCTGCAGTTCTGGCTATCTCAATTAAATGGAAGTTCTTTCTTTCAGCCTGTGAATCAGTGGCAGATACCATGTTCAATGCCGTCTGGACGTTGGGTTGTAAACCTTTCATGAACAGCCAGAGATCAGCCTGCGTGTGCAATGAGGAGGAAAGAGACGAGCTTTGAAGATAAAGGTCGCGCAATTTGTGTATGTGTGTGGGTGTGTGTGTGGGTGTGTGTGTGTGTGTGTATGTGTGCGTGTGTGTGTGTGTGTGTGTATACAATGCGACTCTCCATAACACCAGAAGACCTCTCCTGCTCTGTGATGACATATACATATCGCATTCCTTTCCATGTATATATGTTCTAACTGTCTTCACTGATACTTGTACATACAGCACTGGAGCTACCAGCTGGCACTGTAACTTATTTATTTCAGGCTCTTTTCATAGAATAAGACAGCACAGAACGAGGCCATTTGGTCCTTCATCTTTGTGCTAAGTTTATAATTTATCATAATTTTATATCAATTCCTGAGAAACAATGACTACCTACTGCCAAATATTTTGGAGCAATTTTGGACACCAATGTGATCACAGAATATCTTGATATTTTGCATGCACATTCTTCCCTCCCTTTCAAATGTTAATTTCTTCCTCCATATTTGTGTCACACGCCGTCCCCAGAGTATGCTCTCTGTAAACTATTTGCGCCAACCTGTCAGGATTGGATAATAGCTACAGTAAAGTCTGGGTTTATCTCAGAAGTGACTGTTAGTGTAACTTGACTTGATACCACGCCTGATGTTGGGAAATGGTGCATGAGGATAAATCGATAGTCATTCACCTCAGGGAGTCATACCCCCACGTAAGGGAATGTTGTCACCACCCCTTCCTTTCCCACCAGGCAATGTAACAACAACTACGTGCATTTGTCTAACCTTTTTAACTTTGTGAAGTGTTCTGAGTTGAAGCACGTGAGCAATATCAAAGTAAACTGAATGCTGAGCAAAATAGGAAGGTCTCATATGACCAAAGTGATAAGTTGTCTAAGGACCTTCTTAAAGGAGGGGAGAGGGTTCAGGAAGTGAATTCAAGAGCATATGGCCTGATTTACCATGAGAACTGTCGATGCTGGCACTGTATCTTCAGTCCCTGTTTCCAGGACGCACTGTTACACTCGTGATGGACATGGTAGACAGGAGGATGATAATGTACCACTTCCCTAGTGGCTGCTGTCACAATGGCAGCCCTGGGATACAGCACCTTCAGCACAGATAGATACTGACTACTGTCCGATGGAGAAACAGGCCATTTGTGCACAAGGTGTGTTTTAACAGTGTACGGCCACAGAAGTAAGCTGTTCCCAAGTCAAAATAAAGTACTTGGAGAAATTTAGCAACTTTTGGTGGGGAGGTGACAAGGTTTTATATCCTGATTTCAGTACCAAACCTCAGCTGTGTTTCACTATTACACTTTCCTGAATGTTTTTAATGGGACGCTCTTGTAGTACAGTGACAACGTCCCTGCCCCGAGACTAAGAGGCACAGTTTTGACTCTGTGGGCCTCTCTTCTCAGATCATCTGGGATCTGTGGGGCCCAGCCTTTCTCTACAAGGTACATTCCTTCCCATCTGCAACAACGCCCAATGCTGAGTGCCACAGATCACGGACACTGTGCATGTCACAAATCATCTGCCCTGTTGAGTGCATAATGTTACAGGTTGACTTTTCCATCGTAGTCCATCTTGCAGAACCTTCTCCATCTGTATGTGGAGTGGTTTCATTGAGTCATTTCCAAAGTCATGATTGCAGGAAGAAGGCCATTCAGCCCATCAGGCCCGTGCCATTTCTTTTGGGGCTTGGAGCTCAAAAGTGACAATATTTTGTGAAGTGAGGGAGGTGGAGAATATTTCGTGTTGACAGTGAACAAAATTATGCCAAGCCAAATGTTCTGTTATTTAAATAAATCTTTATAAACGTGGCTCGGGCATACACTTCAAGTGGGAACTATGGGCCTGGAGATCAGTCTGTGTCGTGTATTTCTGATGGCTTAGTACATACATACCCAGTGGTAATGTTGGGAATGAGTGCATGTGCAAATCTTTACGTGTGAGCAATTGTGTACATGCATGAGCATCGCATGTGTGTATGAGCCCATGTGCACTTGTGAACATACATGTGCACATAACAGAATGTTCATGCAGTTGCTGCATAACACATGTTGTGGACACATCACAAGATCTCAGGTACAAGGATTTTCTCCTGTTTCCATGTAAACATTTAAACTTTGACTATTACCTGGGAACATTTTGATCATCAAACATTAGCAGTTATCAGCAGCAGTAATGCAGGTTGTAACAATAATCAATATACATAGCACATTGTTTAGTGAGCTGGATTAAATATTTGAACAAGGTCAGAATTGGTATCCTCAATCAAAAAATACTATTGTTACTGAGGTGAAAGAAGGCATAAAGTCAGAAGTTCAACCCAAGACTAAATAATACTGACATCAAATAGCATGTTCTAGCCTGAGGCAGGAGCGAGATAGGATCAATGGGCAGGAAATGATGATAATGCCATTGACAAATTGGTCTTCCTAGTGTTTAATTGGAAGAAATTTCACCTCAGGCAGGACTGAATGTTGGAAAAACAGCAGAAAATATAGTTTGTGGGGGTAGAGCTTGAGACATGTTGTGATGAGGTAAAATCATAGAGTCATAGAGATGTACAGCACAGAAACAGACCCTTTGGTCCAACTTGGCCACGGCGACCAGATATCCTAAATTAATCTAGTCCTGTTTGTCAACATTTGGACCATATCCCTCTAAACATTTCCTATTCATGTACTCATCCAAATGCCTTTTAAATGTTGTAATTGTACCAGCCTTGAGAAAAGAGCTTGGTTTCATTCACGTCTATGTAAACGATAATGTCTTCAATTGTTATCATTGTGTAGCAGGGTATAGATAGACATGGGAAGGGACAAAGACCCTGGCGAACTCCAGAGTTAGTGGAGTTGGAATAGGACAAAAAGCTGTCATGGGAGATTCTCTGATTCTGACTGACTAGACAAGGCTGGAACCACAGTATAAGAGGTAACAAAGGATCTTGGATGTTAACCAGTAACTACAGAAAATGTTCTAGGGAAACAAATTTGTCTGAAGGAAGGAATGCCTGGAAGGTTGCATCCTAGACTTTTTTTATATGAAGTAGCTGCAGAGATAGAATTGATAGCAATCTTCCAAGAACCTTTAGATTCTGGAAAAATCCCAGAGGATTGGAAAACCGTCAATGTAACATCCTTGTTCAAAAACGGAGTGAAAGATGACAAAAGGCAGTTATAGGCCAGTTACCTGAATATCTATTATTGAAAAATGTAATTGAAGTGAAAATGAAAATAAGAAATCTAATAGCAGAGCATTTAGGAATGCATAATATAATCAAACAGTCAATATGGCATCACAAAGGGGAAATCCTGCCTGAAAGGAATATATTAGAATTCTTTGAGGAGGTAACCTGCAGGTTGGATAAAGGATTTCAATAACATCCCGCATGTAAGGCTACCTAATAAGATCCCATGGTGTTCGGGGTAATATATTTTTATGAATAGAGGACTGGCTAACAAATAGAAGACTGAGGGTTGGGACAAAGGGGAAATTTTCAGGACGGCAGACTGTAAATCGTGGAGTGACACAGGGATCACTGCTGGGGCCACAATTATTGACAATATATATTGATAACTTGGAAAATGGAAGTGAATGTATTATCAGCAAGTTTACAGATGACACAAAATTAGATGAGAAGGCAAGTGAAAGAGATCCTAGACAGGGAAATAAACAGGTTAAGTGAGTCAGCAGGCAGAATATAATGTGGGAATATGTGAGGTTATGCAGTTTGGCAGGAAGAATAGAGGAGCTGAATATCATTTAAAGAATCGCAGAATCAAGGGGAAAGACAGGAAAGTAGAGTTAAGGATTATCAGAACAGCTACAATCTAATTGGATGATGGAGTAGACTTGATGGACTGAAAAACCAACCTTTTTCATCTGAAGGTTTTAGGTGAAAGAGCAGCAAGTCTGAAAATTGACAGAAAAGAGAGAGGAAATACATGCTTCATTCATACATTGTCAACAAAGGATTTGATTCCAAATGCAAATTGAAGTATACTGGGGCATCTTTATTAAAGTGGTATAATTACATGTGACTAACATTAAGGTATTATTTTCAAACAGACGGTTAAACATTATTCTATTGTGTGATATTTGTCTTGTTATGTATAACAAGGTAGTCATTTTTCATTAATACTAGTAAACAAACTGGCTATGTTCCACAAAAAAAAGGAATGATTTATTTTTTGCTTTTTGTGACCTATGCACAAATTAAAAGCTCTTCAAAGTGGTGGATGGAATGTTGCAGTAGCTCCAGGTTCCACTATTCTGTGTCAATCACAATTGGCCCTCCAGTGAGCAGATGGTCCCTCACGTGGCCTGTATCCTCTGGCTCGGTGGATCTGCGCATCCTCCTTTGGCAGCCCTGGGAGCAACGTGACTTGGTATCCTGGGCCCCACACACCAGGACTCGGCAGTGCAGGTACACTTTCTGCAGGGCGAGGAGACCAAGTGTCAGTGCACAGTTGCAGCCTCCATTCTAAAGGCCGGGGTGCCCACAGAACCAGTCATATAAGACAGAAAGAGGCCATTCAGCCCATTGCGTGTGTTAGAGCTTGATGACTTAGATGAAAGTGGCCTAGTGGTATTATCACTGGACTGTTGATCCAGAGGCTCAGGTAATGTTCTGGGGACCCAGGATCAAATCCTAGTGTGACAGATTGTGGAATTTGCGTCAATAAAGAAAGCTGGAATTAAGAGTCTCATGTTGATTGTTGGGAAAAACCCATCTGGTTCATTAATACCCTTTAAGGAAGGAAACTACCATCCTTACCTGGTCTGGACTAGATGTGACTCCACACCCACAGCAATATCATTCACTGTTAACTTCCCTCTGGGATGAGCAAGAAATGCTGACCTAGCCAGCGACACCGTCATCCCATAAATGAATTCAAAAAAATATTCTCACTTCATGCCTTTTCTGTTTATTTTTATATTCTTCCATGGGATGTTGGCATTGCTGGTGAGGTCAATATTTGTTACTCATCCCTAACTGAGGGGCTTGCTTGACCATTTACAAAGGGTGGGTTAAGGGTAAACCACATTGCTGTGGGTCTGTAACCACATGTAGGCCAGACCAGGTAGAGACAGAAGTTTCTGAGGAGGGGTGACTGGACCCAAGGTGTTAACTCTGCTTTCTTTCCACGAATGCTGCCTGGCCTGCCAAATTTTTCCAGCAATTTCTGATTTTGTTTTTGACAGCAATTTTAACACCATTCCACCAGCCCCCTCTAAATGATCAAATTCTCAATTTAGTTCATTATTGGATCAGCTTCCATCATCCTTTCAGATGGTACCTTCCGTATAAAACAACTCAATGTCTAATTTTTTTCCCCTCATATTCCCCCGTAGTTTTGTTTTACCAATGACCTTGAATCTGTCTCCACTGGCTATTGACCCCTGTGTGACTGGGAACAATTTGTCCTTGTTTATTTTGTCATAATTCCTCACGAATTTTAACACCTTGATGAAATCTTCTCTTAACCATCTTTGCCTTGCAGAAAACAACTCCAACTTCTTACATCACTCCATGTGACTGAGATCCCTCATCCCTGTTACCATTCAGTAAATCTCATCTGTGCCCCTCTATAAAGCCTTGAGGTCATACCTTCAGAGCTCAGAATTGGCCACAATGCTTTCACCATCAGTGTTCTCGTTATTGATTTTCTGAATTGATTGATCTAAATTGGCTACATTGTCTTCTCTAACTGAGTGTCCAATCTGACTTCATCAGACTCAGTGTTAGGAGCACGTGGTCCTACAGACACGATCTAGTCCATAAGCCCAAACACAAGAGGCCTCATGTTCAATCTGAATTCTGTCACTGTTGAAATTGCAATCCACATCGCCACCGTCATTGAAATCACAATTGCAATTCATACCCTGATTGCACTCACTGACAAACCCTGAAGATTCCTGTAACTAAAGGCTAACAGCATAAGGCCATAGCAGATTCCACAATTTCCTCCTGTGACCATGTGAATGTGAGAGGTTCTGCACCTTTCTGGTTGAACAAGATGCTCATTCTCTGCCATCAGTTTAAACTCTCTAGGTGCATTTTAGATGTTAGCATTTCTTGTGAAGGAAGTTCTCACCTTATTGTCCTTTCCCACAAACTTGAAGACTGGAACATAGAAATGTTTCACTAGATGATCCATGGATGTCTCTTGTTTGACTGTATCATCATTGATGCAGCTACGAAAGCAGGAACAAAGTGTTTATCCAAACTCCATTACATTTAAAAAGAAACAATCTAGTTGTCTTGAGTTGGTTAAAGGGCTCATAGACTTAAGTCGAGTTCACCTTACTCATAAAAACTGAGAGACCCGTGGACGCTGTCAGAAACGAAAACAGAAATTGCTGGAAAAGCTCAGCAGCTCTGGCAGCATCTGTGGACACAAATCAGACTTAATATCAGCTCTGAGGAAGGGTCACTGGACCCGAAACGTTAACTCTGATTTCACTCCACAGATGCTACCAGGCCAGCTGAGCTTTTCCAGCAACTTCTGTTTTTTGTTTTCACTTTACTCGTAGTTTACTGACTAGGGTATTTGATCATATCAGCTGGGTATAATGAATCTGCCCTAGGGGGTACTGGCATGTGCAGTTGGGTTAATTCAGAGATTTTCTGGGTGATTTGGTCAATAGATGTCCCAAGACGTGATCGAATTGCTTGTGGAGATTGTGTTAGTAAGTGTGACTATCAGAGATACTTTTTCATCCAGAAATGGAAAAGCATTCCTTTGATTTCCCTAGAGCTTGAGTTAATATATGACAGTCATGCAGCAAATCAGAACAAATTGGTGTATATTTTGCCCAAATTAGATTCATCAAAGTAACAAGTTATACTGCAGGAAGGAGTCTCTTGGTTTCTACTGAAGGGAATACACGATTTCCCCACAGATCTGACCAAATATATGTATGAGTCTCAAAAAGACACAGGAAAACCATCATTTAATCTATCAGCCTCTTCTGTAGCCCATTTAAAATCTATATTCTCATGGGCTCATTTAATCTCTGAAGCAAGAGTTCATTTCCCTATTCCTCCTTATCTCCAGCTCCGACACTCACGGGATTGACTCCCAGCCTACACAAACTCTTAACTGAAGCTCCCCCATCTCCTGCTCAGTCCATGTTTTCCAACGTTCACCTGCTCCCCAGTCCTGATGAGTGCAAGATGAAAAGCTTTGTCGAAATGTGTCTTTTATTTTCCTGGGAAATTGCGTAGTAGCCATGTTAAATCAGGACTCTTGAAAACAAATTTGGATCCATCTGCAACTTACCCATCCTTGATGAGGTAGTGCCTCATGATATCATCAGCCTTGGCAGAGGGAGTAGCAAAGCAGTTCTCCACGAGAGTTTCAAGCCCATCCACATGCATGAGAGGCTCGATCCCAAAGTACAATGAGTCTCTCAGTTTGAGGACTGGAGGTGTCTCTTTGTAAGTCTCATCAAAAGCCTTTGATTTGAAGATCTCCAGAGCAAAAGGGAACAGCCCATGGTTTCTCCCCATAATCTGCAGTGGGGAATTCGCAGGGTTTGGCACATAACCCTCGGACACAGTGTATTGGCGGGGGAACTCACAAGTGATGGGGATCACTAGTTTACTGGTTCGGATGATAAAGTCCCCATTACTGCCTGGAGTCCGCTTAGGAATACCGGTTAGAGTATTCCTTGCTATTATTTTATCACCCGCAACCTGGAGGAAAGGGTTCAAAACAATAAGATTAGCCAAATACAAAAATCGAAGAACTATGGACGCTGGAATTTTGAAACAAAAACAGAAATTGTTGGAGAAATTCAGCAGCGAGCGTAGAGAGATCCATTCTGAAGAAGGGTCACTGGACTTGAAATGTCAACTCTGCTTTCTCCCCACTGATATTGGCAGACCTGCTGAGCTTCTAAAGCAATTTTGCGTCAGCCAAATACTTTCCTGCTTGTAACCATTCTAGTGTATTAATTTCCCTAAAGAAGATTGCGTGGCCTGAGCTGATCATCAGTGGCATTGCTCATGGATTGCACTGTGACAATGAAATTAATGGATCGCCTATGGCATTACTGATTGGTAGCCTATGATCTGGAGCCTAGATTGTGCCACTTATTAAGGGATTGGTTGATTCCCCAAAGTATTACTCACGCTTATCGGGATCCAGAGCGCAGACCATGCTGTAGCGTGGAATTAGTGTATCTCCTCTGGTATTGCACTTTGGTGGTCTGGGATATAGAGTACAAATTGTAATGTTTAACAATAGAATTAATGGATCTCCCTGGCATTGCCCGCTGGGAGCCTGGGATCTCAAACACAAAGGGTTGTACTATTTAGCTCTAGAATGAATGGACATCCTGTGGCAGTGTTCATCCAAAGTCTAGATAGGGAGCACAGATTATGTTGTTTATTTATGGATACCAATTCAAATATAGAGCTGAATGAAGACGATAGTATATAAAACCAGCAGACGAGGGCTCTTGCAGTGTACTGATAATGTCCCTAACTTTGAGCTGGGAGGCTCAGGTTCAGGTTCCACCTGCTCCATACATGTATAATAACATATCTGCCCAGGTTGGTGAGATATATTTATAACCCCAGGAAAGGATCAACTTCAACATAGAGTTACAGAGTCATGCAGTAGGAAAACAGGCCCTTCAGCCCAAATTGTCCATGCTGACCAGGTTTCCTAAAATGAACTAGTCTCATTTGCCTGCATTTGACCCATATCCCTCTAAACCTTTCCTATCTAGGTACCTGCCCAAATGTCTTTTAGATATTGAGATAACAAGGTGTAGAGCTGGATGAACACAGCGGGCCAAGCAGCATCAGAGGAGCAGGAAGGCTGACGTTTCGGGCCTAGACCCTTCTTCAGAAAGGGTCTAGGCC
>JAHRHZ010000071.1:21534239-21573411 GCA_024137785.1 Ginglymostoma cirratum
CCTCAGCTCGATAAATGGTCTACCCCAAATCCTCAGCTCAGTAAATGATCTACCCCGAATCCTCAGCTCGATAAACAGCAGACTGACCACAGCACACTGATATCCACCTAAACCTTATTAAAGGATTTGTGCATCTCCCATGGTATTGCTCAAAAACCCTGTGATCTAGAGCACAGATAGCGTGGAACTAGTGGGAACCCCCACCCCCTGGCATTACACATTGGTTGTAATTATTCACGAGAGCCCTTCCCACAATGAGAGTGTTCAGTGATGAGGATAGATGATGGAAGTTTTAGCTGTTCTGTTTAGACAAGATTGTGAAGAGATCAAGACAGAGTACATTGGGAGAAGCTATTCCCATTGGCAGAAAGGCTGAGAACCAGATTTTCATTATATTTGTTCATGGGATGTGGCCATCCCTGACAAGGTCAATATTTATTGCCCATTCCTAATTGTCATTGAGGGCAATTATGAGCTAAGCACAGTGCTGTGGGTCTGGAGTCACATGTAGGCCCAGTCCAGATAAGGAAGGCAGATTTCCTTCCCTAAAGGTTCCCCAGGGAGAAAACTGGCTTAAAGTTATTGACAAATAAGTTACAGGTGACATGACAATTTGTTTTTTTAACAAGGAATCGGTTAGGATCAGGAACACACTACCTGAGAAGACAACGGAGGCAATTCAATTAGGACTTCCAAAAGAGAATTGGGCCATTATCTGAAGAGAAAATGTTTGCAACGCCATGGAGGGGAAAAGGCCGGAGGGTTGGACTAGCTGAGCTCACGGAGAGCTAGTACAGATATGCCGGGCCAAATGATCTACAGCTGTGTTGTAATGATTCTGTGTAACAGTCAATATATCTCCAGCAGTCCTTCAAACAATCAGTCACCGAATGGAAGGTCACACAATCTTGCAGTGGGTCACTGAGGTGTTAATAAATGTGAAAAGTTCTGGCAGGACATCGAACAGCAGAGCAGTTCAAAACAGTGTCCATTTCTATGCACAGGGCGTAAGTACCATGGGGATGGTACCAAGAGCAGTCCTACCTCTGAGAGCAACAGTTGTTGCTCCAAGCTGATATATTTGTACAGAAACCCAGCAGCCCTGCATTTCAAAAGACTTCCACGTGATCAGGTTAAACGCAGCTTCCCACCGTCAGAGGTGTTCTCCGAGCTAGGAGCTCTCACTCACCTTCACAGGTGGCAGCATTGGAGCCCAGAGACCTTCCAATCCCACACTCGCAACGGAAGGAGCCCTGCAGGTTAATGCAGGTCTCACTGCAACCACCATTATTGACCTCACATTCATTGATGTCTGTGAAGGTGAGAGGGTAGAAGGAAATCAATAGTTAGATATTAGACTCACACAACTTCAGCTTCAGAACATTTCAATCAATCATGGAAAATCCAGAAAAGTTTGGGTATAAGGGACTGAAAGGCTTAATGCTTGACTGAATGCAGAGAGAATCATCCCACTCTAATGATGCCAGAGTAAAGAAATGTAGAAACTACAAGCAGGAATAGGCCATTCAGCCCTTCGAGCCTTCTCTGCTGTTCAATATAATCACAGCTGTATCTCTATTTTATAGAATAGAATAGAATCCCTCTAGCGTGGCCATTTGGCCCATCAGATCCACACTGACCAACTAAAGAGCATTTCAACCAAAACCCCCTCCCTACCTTATCCCTGTAACCCTGCATTTTCCCGAACACTGTGGATCAATTTAGCATGGCCACTCCACCTAACCTGCACACTTTTGGACTGTGGGAGTAAACTGGAGCACCCAGAGTTCACCCACGCAGACACCGGGAGAATGTGCAAACTCCACACAGACAGTCGACCGAAGGTGGAATCAAGCTTGGGACCCTGGCGCTGTGAGGTGGCAGTGCTAACCACTGAGCCACCATACCGCATCCCCCTAACTCAATGCCAAATTCTCCCCACACCCCTTAAAGTCTTTAAAGTCTAACAATTTATCTACCTCTTTTTCAAATACATACAGTAACTTGGCCTCCACATCATTCTGTGGGAGAGAGTTCCACAGCTTCGCTACCCTTTGAGTGAAGAAAGTTTTCCTCGTCTCAGTCCAAAATGGACCACCGTGTGTCACGTCAGCATTCTTTAAGAGACAGACCTGAGGTTCAAGAGTTCCTAACCATCTCTGCGGTAACGTGGGTGATATTCCTATCTGCTGTTCCAGTTGTTGCACTCTAGTTTCACATCAAAGCAACAAGTCTCTTCTAGCTAGACCAGAAAGGTGTCTTTCCTCATCCATACCAGACCACTTTGGCCTTGATGGAACCTACACACAGAGGTATTTAATACAAATTAGCTACTGCAAACCCTCGCAACAAACAACCAGATCAAGAGAAGAGAATTGGAAACGATTACTACAATTCATCTTTTTTTCCCTTTATTCATTCATGCAATGAGGATGTCACTGACCAGGCAGCATTTATTGCCCATCCCTAATTGCCCAGAAGGTGGTTAAGAGTCAACCATATTGCTGTGGGTCTGGAGTCACATGTTGGCCAGACCAGGTGAGGATGACAGTTTCCTTCCCTAAAGGACATTACTGAACCAGATGGGTTTTTCCCAACAATCAACAATGGATTCACGGTCTTCATTAGATTTGTAATTCCAGACATTTATTGAATTCAAATTCCACCATCTGCAGTGGCAGGATTTGAACCCAGGTCCTCCAGTACATTATCTGGGTCTCTAGATTTAATAGCCCAGCGATAATACCACTAGGTCATCGCCTCCCCTCTAAACTAACCTCCATTGTCCAGCTATTGTACCCCCTTTGTTATCCCTTTGCATTGTTACTTTCCCAAGAGGATGCACAGTGGCTCAGTGGTTAGCACTGCTACCTCACAGCATCAGGGACCCAGGCTCAGTTCCACCGGCGGGTGACTGTCTGTGTGGAGTTTGCACATTCTCCCCGTGTCTGCGTGGGTTTCCTCCAGGTGCTCCGGTTTCCCCCCACAGTCCAAAGATGTGCAGTTTGGTCGGATTAGCCATGGGAAATGCAGCATTGCAGGGATAGGGTAGGGGGTGGGTCTGGGTAGAATGCTCTTTAGAGAGTCAGGGTGGAGTTGATGGGCTGAATGACCTGCTTCCACACTGTTGGGATACTACAATTCTGTGCCATATGGCTCACAGTGATTACTAACTACAAAAATCAGCAGGCCTGGCAGTAGCTGTGGAGAGACAGAGTGGATTTCTGAAGAAGGCTCACAGAATCTGAAGTGTTACCTCTGCTTTCTCTCTCCACCGATTTTGCCAGATCTGCTGAGTTTCTCAAGCTGTATGTGTAGTCCAAAGCCATATTACATCCATACTATAAACAAACTCTAGTGGTTTGAATCCTGATGACGCAAAGGCCTGAACTTGAGAAATACTTTAGGGAAACCACAAAGCCCTTAATAAAAAAACACAATCTAGGTTCCAGGTTCATGGGCTATCAACCAACAATGCCACTAGTTTCATTGGGAGATGGGAGATCCACTAATTTCATTGTTACAGTGCAATCTGAGCTCTGGATCGCAATGCCCATGAGCAATGCCACTGATGATCAGCTCAGATTGTGCGAACTTCTTTAGGGAAAGCGTTCGCCTGGAATGGTTGCAAGGCAGTTCCCACGGGGATTCTGAGTTGCTGTGGTAAAATCTTCTTCCAACTGCATGTTGCGGTCTGGAGCTACAGATAGAGATGGTAGAGACTTTAACATTCTCTCCATCACTTTGGGATGCTCAGGAATCTCTCCCAATCTCGTCATTGGAGTGAGTGGCGAGGGTTTACACATTGAGGTTTTGGCCACATCATGAACACTCAGCCACAAAGTTTTGGTTTGAAGGGAGGGATCTGAAACCTGGGGCTTCTGTCTCAGGCACGGACATTATCCACTATACCTAGAAATCAATCATCAGTATTTCATTCAACTCTGTTCTATCCACTATTTTTATTTTGCACTTTATGTTTTACTTGGAATGATTGATTGTAAATCTTACCTCAGTTTGGCTTTGAACCAGTGGAAGCCAATTTTTAAGGAAACAGATCTTTGATAATAATAATTCAGTTGTTAGATAGCCACCTCTCCCTCTGACACTATTCACCTCACTACCTTCCCTGGTGACGTTTTGAGATAAGAAAGATGTGAGCCGCTCTATTGTAAAATCATATGAATTGTGGCAGGAGTAGGCCACACTACCCTTCGGTCTACTCCATGGCTGATCTGATCTGATCTAGTGCCATTTTCCTGTTTGTCACCCATAACCCTTAACTCTTTCCAGTCAGAAGTTTGCCCAACACAATATAGTCAATGATACAGCCTCCATTCCCCACTGGGGCAGAGGATTCAAATGACTAAAGACTGCTCTGAGAGAAGAAATTCTTCCTCATCTCTGTTTTAAATGGATGATCCCCTGTTTTTTAAAAACCGTGCTTCCTAGGTCTGGGCTCCCCCCAAGACAGTAAACACCATCTCAGCTTCTACAAGGTTGCTGAGCTGTAATCTGTACCCTTTGAAAAGTTGGAGATGAAGTCAGAGATGTTCACATGTTGCAGTCGATCGACACCAGTCGGGATATTGAGTGTGTGAACTGCCCATCACTGATTTCCCTAGACACTCACAGAGTCATTGAGATATAAAGCACAGAAGAAGACCCTTCAGTCCAACTTGTCCATGCCGACCAGATATCCTAAATTAATCTAGGCCTATTTGGCAGCATTTGGCCCATGTCCCTCTAAACCCCTCCCATTCATATATTCTGTCCAGATGCCTTTTAAATGTTGTAATTTTACCAGACCCCACCACCTCCTCCAGATACAATCAGTTCACTGTGTCTATACACTGTTTGTCTATATTCAGTTCTTTGTAATAATTACTAGTGCTTCAGAATGAACAACTTTAACTTGTAATAATGCCAAAACGGAATAAAGCCTGCCTATATTAATTAAT
This sequence comes from Ginglymostoma cirratum, assembly GCA_024137785.1. Classification (NCBI taxonomy): domain Eukaryota; kingdom Metazoa; phylum Chordata; class Chondrichthyes; order Orectolobiformes; family Ginglymostomatidae; genus Ginglymostoma; species Ginglymostoma cirratum. Next base: position 21,539,201 of record JAHRHZ010000071.1, read on the forward strand.
GATACACACTTATGGCTCAGTGGGTGACACATTTAGCCCTAAATCATAAGATTAGAGGTTAAACTCCCACCCCCAGTGGCTAGAGCAGCAGAAGTCAAAGCTGATACCCCCCTCCTGACGGCGTACTGAGGGAGCGCTGCACTGTCAGAAGTGCAACTTTTTAGATGAGACACTAACCTGAAACACCAGCTGCCGTCTCTGGTGGTTGTTCAAAAAGGAGCGACAGCATCTACCTAATATTTTGGGCAGTAGTTATCCCTTATTCAGTATGACTGAAAGCAGATAATCAGGCCACTATGGCATTGCTGTATGTGGGAGCTTCCTGTGCACGCATTGGCTGCCATGTTTCCAACAACTATACTACTCTTTAAAAGTATTTCACTGCAGAGTGCTTTGGGATGCCTTGCGGTTGTGACAGGCCCCAGACAAATGTGGGTCCACCTCTCATCATACGTACTCATGTACAGATGTTACCACCTTTAACGATTTTGAACGACAAACTTTTCTTTTCTTAATTCAAGCCTTTCCTAGATTGATAAATCCATGTATACACTCAGCTTATAAATTGCTATTGTCTTGAGCTTACAATTTCCCAGAGTTGGTTTGGTACTGCTTCGACCGTCCACTTTTTGCATCTGGCTCATCCTTCCAAAGAAATGGATTAAAATTATTTTAAGTAATGATGATATCTGCACATTTGACTTATATTATGAAAGGAGGATTTGCATTTGATTGGTGCTATGTCCAAGTCCCTAATGCACCTTAGGTCATTGCAATGTCTGGAGCATTTTTGCAATGTAAGAAATACATTGCAGTGTAAGAAATACAGCAACTTCTTTGTGCACAGTAGGATCCTACAAACAGCATTGTGCTACTGGCCAGCACAGGTTCTATTTAAAGGGAAGCTAAAGCAGCACATGAAGAGGGAAGGAAAATGGGCGATAGATTGGATGGATGCATACTGGATAGGGGTTGGGCTGAATGGCCTGCTTCTGTGCTGTGAGTTTCATGTGGTGATATAAATCCAGCATTGCCATGTCCAGAAATTCCCATCCTCTCTCTCTCTCTCTCTCTGTCCCTGAATAGCGGCTCCCAAGCCAATGCTTCAAATACACCACAGCAAAAGAATTTTTAACCCACCCTTGGATAAATTCAACCAGGATGAAAGAACTTTTAGTTCTTGCTGGCTTTCAGGATCAACACTCTCCCATTTGCCACCCATGAGTGCAGTCCTTTTGGAACTCCTTACCTAGACATGTCTGGGAATCTGGGCCCAGGAAGGTACCAGCAGCACATTGGCATTCGTCTTCAGCAGTGCAGTGCCCCTCACAATCCGCGATATCGCAAATGTCATAGAAATCTGTGAACGACAAAAGCCCTGGTGAGTGGGAGGTAGCAACATCACAGCACGAGAGAGGCTTGGGGCATGCTGTCGTGCCATGTTACAGTGCGACCAATACGACATCCTATTGTCAACACAGGCATAGGAACTCCAAATGGTAATCTAAAGAACACTGGCAGAACAGATGGTTTATAAAGTGACGTTGGATGTGGGGCTGAGCGCACAGCTTCAGTTATCACAGAATCCCTACAGAGTAGAAGCAGGCCATTCGGCCCGGCTAGTCCACACTGACCCTCCCTCCCAGACCCATCGTATCCCTGTAACCGTCCATTTCCCATGGCTAGCCCACCTATCCTGCACATCCCTGGACATTATGGGCAATTTAGCATGGCCAATCCACCCTAACCTGCACGTCTTTGGACTGTGGGATGAAACTCACACAGACACGGGGAGAACATGCAAACTCCAAACAGACAGTTGCCCAAGACTGGAATCGAACTGCTAGTGCTATGAGGACACAGTGCTAACCACTGAGCCACCGTGCCACCCAATGGCCTCTAATCCAATCTCCCCACTTGGCAAAGGCTGGCATGTCAGCTGTGGGTCTGGGCTTGGGTCCATGAAATTCCCAGAAAAATGCTGCTCTTCCATCTGTTAAATTTGGTGAGGCTGGTATCATGACCAGGTGAGTGCACAAGCCAAAAATTCATGGTGATAAGTCAAACCAACAAGGGACGCTGCACATGGTATGTCCATTAGAACGTAGAACAGTACAGCAAAGGAATGGGCCGTTTGGCCCATGATGATGAGCCTAACATGATGCCAAATTAAACTAATCCCTGCTGCCTGCCCTTGGCCCAAATCCTTCCATTCCTTGCATATTCATGTGCTTGTCTAAAAGTCCCTTAAATGCCCCTTGCTACATGCAAACCATTTCCTTTGTTACTTGCAGATCTGTTTCCTCTGGTTGGTGAGCCGGAAACCAGAGATTCAAGTTTAAGATAATTCCCAAAACAATCAGGGGAAATGAGAAGAGTTGAATTGGCAGGATTTTTTCAAGAGTCCCATTTCTTGTCCATCCTAATTACCCCTGATAGTGAGCCCCCCTTTTGAATCACGGCAGTCTGCCCTGGGGGAGGTAGTTATTATAATCTGGAATATACTGCCTTGAAAGATGATGGAAACAGATGCAAAAGTAGCTTTCAAAAGAGGATTGAATGTAGTCACTTGGTAAGACAGAACCTGAACATTGTTGATAAAAGAGACATGCTGGTGGACATTTTTGGCCTATAAACATCAGGACAGATTCAAGAATGCCAAAATTCTAAGGGAGCAGCAATTTTTGAGGAAAGGGTGTTGAGACCCAACTTGCCAACCAATCAGCACCCTTCCCTCATGCAGTATGAATTAGGGTCATATACAGCATGGAATCAGACCCTTCGGTCCAACTTCCCTGCCAACCAGACAAGCCAATTGCCGTCATTTAGCCCATATCCCTCTAAACCCTTCTTATTCATATATCCACACAGATGCCTTTTAAATGTTATGATCGCACCCACCTCTCCAACCTCCTCTGCCAGCTCATTCCATTCACTCACCACCCTCTGCATGAAAAAGTTATCCCTCAGCTCCTTTCCCCTCTCACCTTAAATCTATGCCCTCTAGTTTTGGACTACCCCATCTTGGGAAAAAAAACCCACTCTACCCCTGCCTCTCATGATTTTAGAGGATCCCTTAGAAGTTTTGCATTCTTGCCATCTGTCCTGACGGGTAAAAGGCAATAAAGCTTCATCGACCTGTTTCTTTTCTTCTGAATTTGGACATGTATTTGGAAAGGAAATATTTGCAGAGCTGCAGAGAAAGAGAAGGGGAGTAAGATTAATTGGATACTTCTTGCACTGGAGCTGGCAAAAGCCCAATGGGACAAATGGCTTCTTTCTGCGCTCTGTGATTACGTTGTTATTAATCTGACCTGGCACTGAGATTGTCAAGTGATGTGCAGCCCCCGTAAGCAGAATACCTGCAAACGTGGTTCGCGTGTGGAATGAACTTCCTGAGGAAGTGGTAGATACAGGTATAATTACAATCTTTAAAAGACATTTGGATGGATATAGGAATAGGAAAAGTTTGGTGGGATATAGGCCAGGAGCAGGCAGGTGGGACTAGTTTAGTTTGGGATTATCTTCAGCATGGACAGATCGGACCAAAGGGTCTGTTTCCGTGTTGTATGACTTTATGACAAATATGATGGGGTCATGTTACAGGAAGCATGTGTGACTCTTGCAGCTGGTGTGCACCCTAAGCAAGATTTTCATTAAGTTCTAAAAAATAAGCAGTAGATCTCCCGGTGTTAGTCCCGGAGTAGACAACTCTTCACAACATTGGGTTACTATCAGCAAAACCTGACAGGGTAAGCACAGGGAGTAAGTGTGACACTTACAGGAAATTGATACAATAGAACATTCAAAATGGTACATTTCCTTTGGAGTGTGTCAGAATGATGAATGAACTCAATGAAAGGAAAGATGAATAGAAGGAAGTGAAAATGTAATTAAAATAGAACGTGGAGTAGGATGAAAAGTAAAGAGGGGCCTTGTGTGGAGCATGTGACCTTAAACCCTTCAAGAGGCATGGGTAGCTAGGTATTTATTGCCCATCCCTACACTGCCTGGAGGGTAGTTAAGAGTTAACCACATTGCTGCGGGCTCGCATAGGCCAGACCAAGTAATGACAGACTAATGGATATCAGTGAACCAGATAGGCTTTTACAGTTGCTATTATGCCAGCTCTTTCCATTTGTTGAATTTTACCATTTGATGGGATTTCATGCGGCCAAACCATTAGGCTGCTGGTATGGAATTATTAATCCAATGCATTACCACTCCACTTCCACCAGCCCCTGTATCCATGCCATAAAATATATGCAGCATTAACTCTACAAGAGGAGAGATATCCTAGAGAAATAAAGTGATAACGAAAGCAGAGTTTAATTCAAGAAACATGCTTGCAGTCCAAAGGTTAAATTGTAGAGAGGCTTGCAATGGAAGATATACACACAGATAAAATAATCAGGTTAATAACATGCAAACATGTAACAGTATCAATAGACCAAATACATTCAGCAGGTAGCAAACATGTGATGGACAGGACATTAAAAGAAGAGTAATGTTGATTTTAAATTATGCAAATATCACAAAGCAGTACTGTACACCAATCCCACACGGGGCTAATTATATAATTTTAACCTCTACGGTGAGGGAGTTAGATATTGAGTAACTGAGCTGTATACGCTAAGGTCTATCAATGGATAGGACCGTTCAGATTCAGCTGTTGAGACATCCCAGCTATTAGTTGCTCCCCCAAATACCCTTCCTTCCCGAGGAGCCCCTCCACTGATAGTGGGAAGGGGGCTATTGGGCAAAATGCCTGTTCCCCATTGCTCTCCTTCCGGGAGACTTTGCTCAGGAAGAGGCCAGAATTGGTTGAGATGTGATAATCCCACAGCGGAACAGCTGCATTGATTGTCAGCCCTGACAGAGGTGTGAGGAAACACGGGGCAGTAGTCACCCACAACAAGGTAAAGAGCCAACATCAGACAGCAGTAGTGAGGAGTAACTGAGGACGATCCTGGGAGAAATCAACTTGATCACCACGACTGAGAAGGGGATTGTGGAGGACCAAATATCAAAGAATGATGAAGATCCCAAACATTACATTACTGTAGTATTTCCCTCCTCCTTGAGGCAAAACATGAGAGCGAGAGAGAGGGAGGGAGAGGGAGGGAGAGAGGGAGGGAGAGGGAGAGGGGGAGAGGGGGAGAGGGGGAGAGGGGGAGGGAGAGAGAGAGATGTTGTTAGAAATTCTGGTTCTGGGTTATAAACAGTAGAGCCTCAGCAGTGAGGCCAAAGTGCTGCTGTTGAGGTCAAAGTGCAGGCTTTGGTGAGCCGTGAGGCTCCACTGAGGTGTGCAAGCAGCATGAAGGTACAGCAAGGTAAAGGCTTTCCTTTTAATCCAGTAGTTGCCAAAGGGGTAGAAATGGCAGTTAGTGGATTGGTACACTCCTGCCATGTGTGGGAGATCAGGGAGAAGTCAAATGTGCTGGATAGCTACATCTGCAGGAGCTGTGTCCATCTACAGCTCCTCTCAGAGCACATGGATCGGTTAGTACAGCTGGAGTGAGTTGGACTCACTGAGGAGAATACAGGAGGCAGAAAGTTTCATAGAAAGGAGTTTCGAGGATGTGGTCACACCAAAGGTTCAGCCAAATAGATGGATGACCACCAGGAGGGGTAAACAGACAGTGAAGGAGTCTCCTGTGGCCATTCCCCTCTCAAACAGGGGGATATTGTTTTGGATACTGTTGGGGGGGTGGAAGGGGGGAGCGACAGCAGCATCAGGCAAATTGGTGGCTCCACGGCTGGCACTGTTTCACAGCAGGGAGGGTCAAAGTGTAGGAGAGAGCTAGTGATAGGAGACTCTGCAAGTCGGGGCACATATAGGCGTTTCTGTGGCCGTGAGCGAGACTCCAGGAACGTGTGATCGCCTCCCTGGTGCCAACGTCAAGGATGTCTCTGAGTGGCACAGGATATTCTGAAGGGGGAGAGAGAGCAGCCAGAAGTTGTAGTCCATATTAATACTAACAACATAGGCAGGAAGAGAGATGAGGTCCTGAAAAGGGAATCTGGGGAGTTAGGCAGCAAGTTGCAAAGCAGGACCTCTAGAGTTGTAATCTCAGGATCTGCCCTGCCAGTAAGGCCAGAATATGGAGATAATACATCTGAATGCGTGGCTAAAGAGCTGGTGTAGGAGGGACGGATTCAGACATCTGGATCATTGGAATCTCTTCCAGGGCAGGAGGGATCTGTTCAAGAAGAACAGGCACATTTAAACTGGAGGGGCACCAATATCCTTATAGGGAGGTTTGCTAGTGCCATTCAGGAGGGGTTAAACTTGTGTGGCAGGGGAGTGGGAACCAAAGCAGTAGTTCAATGTGTGGAGTGGTTGAGGAGAAGGTCGAGATTAGGTCAAGTAAGTCTAATGGGCAGGCCTAGGTTAATGAACATGGTAGGACTGGTGGTCTGAAGTGCATTTATTTTAATGCAAGGTGTATAACAGGCAAGGCAGAAGAGCTTAGAGAAAAACCGAAAGAACTGTGGTCGCTGCAAAGCAGGAATAAAAACAAAATTGCTGGAAAAGCTCAACAGGTCTGGCAGCATCTGCGAAGAAAGAAACAGAGTTAACGTTTCGGACCCTTCCTCAGAAGAGCTTAGAGCCTGGAAGAGTAGATGGAACTATGGTGTTGTAGCCATCACAGAAACTTGCTTGAGAGAAGGGCAAGACTGGCAGGTCAATGTTCCAGGGTTTGGATGTTTCAGGCGTGATGGAGAGAAATGTAAAAGCACTGGGGGAGTTGCATTACTGATTAAGGAGAATGTCAAAGCTGCACTAAGAAAGGACACCTTGGAGGGTTCATCCAGGTAGGGCAACATGGGTAGAACTCAGGTATAAGACAGGTGCGATCACTATGGTGGGGTTATACTATAGGCCCCCCATTAGCTAGAGGGAGGTAGAGGAACAGATATGTAGGCAAATCATGGAAATATGTAAAAACAACAGGGATGCTGTAGTGGGTGATTTTAACTTCCCCAATATTGACTGGGACTCCCTTAGTACCAAGGGTTTAGATGGGGCAGAATTTGGTAAATGCATCCTGGAAGGTTCCTTAAAACAATATGTAGACAGTCCAACAGGGATGGGGCCATACTAGACCTTATATTGGGGAAATAAGCCTGGCCAGATGATCAAAGTTTCAGTAAGGGAGCATTTTGAGGACAGTGATCATAACTCAGTAAGATTTGAGATAGATATGGATGAGGGTTAGACTGGTCTTCGGGGGAAAGTGTTAAATTGGGGGAAAGTTAATTATAACAGTATTAGACCGGAACTGGAGAAATTAGGTTTGGAAACTGGACCCGAAATGTTAACTCTGTTTTCTCCTCCACAGATGCTGCCAGACCTGCTGAGCTTTTCCAGAACTTTGTTTATTTTCCTGATTTACAGCATCCGCAGTTCTTCTGGTTTTTATTAGGGAAAGGTTAGATTCACTCAAGGACGAAGGAGGGAGTTTGAGTGGAGCCAGAGGAAGTGGGTGAGGTCCTTAATGGAGACCTTGCACCGGTATTCACCAAGGAGAAGCCATGGGTGATAGTAAGATTAAGGAGGGGCATGTTGATATTCTAGACTATGCTGATATTAAGCAGGAAGGGATTTTGGGTGTCTTGAAAAACATTAAGGTAGGTAAGTAATCAGGGCCTGATGGGATCTATCCCAGGACACTGAAGGAGGAAAAAGAGGAGATTTCTGGGGCCATAACAGAGATCTTTGTTTCCTCTTTAGCCACAGGTGAGGTCCCAATAGACTGGAGAATAGCCAACGGGATAATCCAGGAAATTATAAGGCATAAATAGATAGTAAGAACTGCCGATGCTGGAATCTGAGATAACAAGGTGTGGAGCTGGAGGAACACAGCAGGCCAGGCAGCATCAGAGGAGCAGGAAAGCTGATGTTTCAGGTTGGGACGCTTCTTCAGTGAGCCTTACATCATTCATAGGGAAATCATCGGAGAAGATTCTTAGGGACAGGATGCACTCACATCTGGAAAAGAATGGACGTAACTAGGGTTAGTCAACATTACTCTTGTGTGGGGAACATCTTGTCTCACAAATTTGATTGAGTTTTTGAGGAAGTGACAAAGATGATAAGGGTAGGACAGTGGATGTGTCCATATAGACATTATGAAAACATTTTACAAGGTCCTTCATGGTGGGCTGGTCCAGAAGATTAAGTCATGTGGGATCCACAGTGAGTTGGTAAGTTGGATATGAAATTGGCTTAGCAATAGAAGACAGAGGGTAGTTGTGGAGGGGTGGTTTTCAGACTGGGGGGTTCTGTGACCAGTGGTGTTCCACTATGGTCAGTGCTGGGACCTCTGTTGTTTGTAATATCTATAAATGATTTGGATAAAAATGTAGGTGGCCTGCTTAGTAAGTTTGCAGATGACAAAAATTGGTGGTGTTGTATGAAGTCACTGAGAAGTTGAAGGTTGTCAATGGATACAGCAGGATACAGATCAGTTGGAAAGTTGGGTGGAGAAATGACAGATGGAGTTTCGTTTGGACAAGTGTGAGGTAATGCATTTTGGGAGATCAAATGCAAGGGGTAAGTAAGCAGTAAATTCCAAGATGCCTAGGAGCATTTATATACAGAAGGATCTTGTGGTGCAAGTCCATAGCTCCCTGAAAAAGGCAAGATGAGTGGATAAGTTGTAATCAATACAGTGTGGAGCTGGAGGAACACAGAGGGTCAGGCAGCATCAAAGGAGCAGGAAAGTCAATGTTTTGGGTTTACACCCTTCATCAGGGCAGAAACGTTGACATTCCTGCTCTTCTGATGCTCCCTGGCCTGCTGTGTTCCTCCAGCTCCACACTGTATTGACTCTGACTCCAGCATCTGCAGTTCTTGCTCTCTCTGGATAAGTTGCAAAGAATGTTTACATAATGCTTGCCTTCATCGGTTGGGGCATTGAGTATAAAAGTTGGTAAGTCATGTCACAGCTGTATAAAACTTTAGTTAGACTGTATTTGGAGTAGTGTGCGCAGTTCTGGTCACCACACTATAGGAAGGATGTGGAGGCTTTGGAGAGGGTGAAAAAGAGGCTTAACAGGATGTGGTCTGGAATGTATTAGCTATAAGGAGAGGTTAGTCAAACTTGGATTGTTTTCTCTAGAGCAAGGGAGGCTGAGGGGCGGCCTGAAAGAACTATATAAAATTACGAGAAGCATGGATAGGGTGGATTGTCGGAGTCTTTTCCCCAGGGTGGAGATGTCAAATACTTGGAGGTATAGGTTTAAGGTGAGAGGGAGAAAGTTTAAGGGAGATGTCTGAGGTACATTTTTTACACAGAGGTAGTAGGTGCTTGGAATACAACAGCAATGTTTAAGAAATAGTAAGAACTGCCGAGGCTGGAGTCAGAGATAACACAGTGTGGAGTTTCTGAAGAAGGGTCCCAACCGAAACGCCAGCTTTCCTGCTCCTCTGATGCTGCCTGGCCTGCTGTGTTCATCCAGTTCCACACTGTGTTAGCAATGTTTAAGAGGCATTTAGACCGCCAAAATGAACAGGCAGGAGATAGAGTGAAATGGACCATGTGCAGAATGGTATCACAGTCGACATAGACATGGTGGGCGAATATGCCTATTCCTGTACTGTTCAACATTCTAACATTTAGGACAGGGGAGATAAATGCAAGGGGACTGAAGGTGAGCTGACAATAAAGGAATGGGCAGGCTACAAATGAAAAAAAATGCACTAGGAATATTATGAAATTACAGAGGAACAACATGGGAGTTTGCTAGAAAAAGTAGCTACTAAACAGAAATATCCAGACCAAGTCTCCTGGAAAGCTGAAACACAGATAAGTCCTATTTCTTACCTTAAGTTGGGCCAGTGATTTAATGAAGCTCCTCTGGTACAGAAATACAGTAATACAGTCCCTACCTGTGGACCAGGAGAACTCAGGTCCAAGTCCCAGCACCTCTACAGATGTGTGACGACATCTCTAAAAAGACTAATTAGGAAAATATCTGCAATTATGGATCTATTGAGGGAGGGGCTGGGCCATTGACAGAGACCAGCAATAAAGCTTAGATACAACTCACACTGACCAAATGAACAATTTCCCAATAAAAGACTGCGGTGTTGTAGTAATACCATTGGTCTAGTAATCTCAAGATCCAGACCAATGCTCTTGGGACAGGGGTTCAAATCTTCAAGATACTAGCCAGTGAAATTGAAATTTAATTCATAAGCCTTGAACTTAAACCTTATTTCAATTATATTGACCATGAAACTTCCATCAATTTTTGTAACAACCCATCTGGTCCTTTATAGAAGGAAATCTGCCATCCTTACCCTGTCTGGACTTTGTGTGACTCCAGACCCATGGCAATGTGGCTGACTCTTAACCTCCAGCTGTAGGGATCCTCACAAGCCTCTCAGTTCAAGGACATTTTGGGATGAGCAACAAATGCTGGCCTTGCCAACAAAGAATAAAGAATTTAAAGTGGATTTGGAATGCATCAGTCATTGTTCAAGTTTGGTATTAATTGGCACTAAAGTTGTAGATTGACTGAGGAAAGTGTCCCAGGTGTAAAGAGTGGGGATTGTTGCAGGAGAAGATCTCAGACCTCAGTAGCTGTCTGATGTACTTGCTGGTGGAAAAACCTGGGCAGGGGTTTAATTGCCTTGACGAGCAGAAGAGAAAGCAAGAGGCCAGAAGCATTGAGTACTTACGTCCACAATAGACATGGAAACAGACGCTCGGCTTGGGCAACCGATAGACATAATAACCCTTCGGGCAAGCCTTCACATCTACCGCGGTGCTCCACAGGCAGCAGTTATCATTGAAGCTGGCACACGCCTGTATTGACACGATGCCATCGGATGGCATGGGGTGGCTGCCATTCAGCCAGATGGGCGCATGAGTACCGCACAGGTTCTCCTGGATGCAGAATGTGGGCATGGCATCGCCTGCCATCCCGATGAAGCGGTACCACTCTCCGTCCATGTTATTGTCGCACATGGGCGTCCCGTGCGAGGTGTTAATGTGGTGCTCTGTGTTGCGCCAGGGTTCATTCAAGCTGATGTAGGCAGAGCAAGGATCCACCACTGCCAATGGGAAAAAAAACCAATGTCATTCCACAGCACTCCATTGACATATAATTGCATATTTATACGTAATTATGATTCGGGCGGCACAGTGGCTCAGCAGTTAGCACTGCTGCCTCACAGCGCCAGGGACCTGGGTTTGATTCTAGCCTCGGGTGACTGTCTGTGTGGAGTTTGCACATTCTCCCCGTGTCTGTGTGGGTTTCCTCTGGGTGCTCCGGTTTCTTCCCACAGTCCAAACATGTGCTGGGTATGTGGATTGGCCATGCTAAATTGCCCATAGTGTCCAGGAATGTTTAGGTTAGGTGGGTTAGACATGGGAAATCAGGGGTGGGATAATGGGCCTGGGTGGGATACTCTGAGGGGTGGTGTGGACTTGTTGGGCCAAATGGCCTGTTTCCACACTGTAGGGATTCCATAATTTTTACATTTTCGTTGTAAACCCAATTGTACTTCAGAATATGACCGACCTATATGGGTTTGTTTCATATGTGTGTCTTGAAGAGAGTTCATCTTTTGGGATTCCGTATGCTGTGTGTACACAAGATTATAGCCTTGCCTGATAGCTGCTATGAGGCTTCACGCACTCACATAGATATCATTTGATTCACTGTAATGTTTGCCACATAACCTATCAATGTGTTTTGCTGTTTCAACTAAATTAACCAACAAGAGTTAATCAATTCCTGACAAGTGATCGATTTTTGGACCATTATCATTCACACGGGATGTGTCACCCATTTGTACGGAGGATTCTAAATACTTGCTTCCTTACCAGCCAAACATCGGTAAAGTCCTCTGCACACAGACAGCAGGAGTCAAGAGATGGAGAACAGAACTGGAGAGGATCAGAAGTTCAAAAGCAAAAAGCAAGGGAATGGAAGGTTGGAGTCCAGCAGAGTCTCACTGCTGAGAAAGTGAAGTGGGAGGTGGAGAGACAGAAATAAGTGGAGCTCTGGAATATTGATAAAGAGAGTGACACTGAGTGCCCAGGGAGAGTGCAAAAGCTTAGACAGGACCAGGTGGCTCCAGTACCATCCCACACAATACCACTGGTGGAACACCTCCCTTACGCCTAGGTTTTGTGGAACATGCAAATACTGTTTGAATCATGTGAGTAGACTTATCTTTGGTTTATTCCTGAACAGATTTGCATAGAGAACTAACAGGACTCACCCTACTGTACATGTGCCACCAGATTAGATTCAGATGGACGATACAAGCTGAAATTCACAAAAGAAAAACGTGCATCTTATGTGGCACTTTTCATCGCTTTTGATCGCCCACATGTACCTCAGAGACAAAGCAATACCTTTAAACATAAACAGAAAGTGCTGGAGAAACTCAGCAGGTCTAGCTGGAGCTGTAGAGAGAAAAACAGAGTTAATGCTTTGAGTCCAGTGACCCTTCAATATTTAATACTTGCAAACAGGCAAGTTTGGCAACTGATTCATAGAAACCCTGCAGTGTGAGAGCAGGCCATTCAGCCCATCAGGTCCACACCAACCTTCCAAAGAGCATCCCGTCCAAACCCATCCTTTCCCAGCATTTCCCATGGCCATTCCACCTAACCTGCACATCTTCAATTATGGGAGGAAACCAGAATACCCAGACGAAACCCACACAGACACGGGGAGAATGTGCAAACTCCACACAGATTGTTGCACGAGGGTGGAATCAAACCCAGGTCCCTGGTGCTGTGAGGCAGCAGTGCTAACCACTGAGCCAATTTGACAAGCAACAACAAGGTGATCAAGCAGATCAACTATTTTGGTTTCTACAAGTTGAGGGTAAATGCTGGTCAAGACAGGACTTGATCTTCAAGCTATTGGATCATTTATGTCCTTTTGTTCAAGTTAGTTTAGTACATAATGCAAATTAACAGAACTTTTGCCAGTTTGGCATTCCCTACAGCATTGAGGTGGGGCTCATTTGGCAAAATGGCTGGTTTGCAATGCGGCATGATACTAACTATATGGTGTTCAATTCCTGCATTGGCTGAGGTTACCATGAAAGGCTCTCCTTCTCAACCTCTCCCCTCACCTAAGGCATGGTAACTCTCAGGTTAAATCACCACCAGGCATCTCTATCTCTCTAATGAGAGAGCAGCCCTATGGTCTAGTAAAACTATGGCAACTTCACCTTTTTTTACCTGGAGCTCGACTCTCAGAGCTGAAAGACCGCTACTGTAAAGCCAAGCTGACACTTACATAGTAAGATTGACTTGAGCACCATGAACATTTAACGAAAGTGGGATCATCATTTACTAAATAATGCCCAACACCCACTTTCAGCAATTGTTCCCAAACATAGACTGGGGGCTCAAAAGCAAAACGCTGCAGATATTGTGAATCTGAAATAAAAATTCTCAGGATGCTGGGACTGTCTTATGACAAGAGACTGGGACTGTAATTCTCTAGGGTTGTGAAGAGCGAGATGTGGTCTGATTGAAGCCTATAAAATGCTTAAAGGTATAGACAGAGTAGATGCGGGTAAGATATTCCTCCTGGATGGACAGTCTAGATCCAAAGGGCGCAATTTAAAAACAAGTCCGAGATGAGTGAGAAATTGCTTTGTCTCACGGGATTGAGAACCTTTGGAATTCTCTACGCCAGGGAGCTGTGGATTATATTCAAGGGAAAGATTGGTAGATTTCTGATGACCAATAGTTAAAGGGTTGTGAGGGTAACGTGGGCTAAAAGCACTGAAGTGTTTGGTCAGCCATAATCATATGAAATGGCAGAGCAGGCTCGTGGGGCTGAATGGCCTACTCCTGCTCCTATGTTAAACAGAAAAGGCTGGAAAATCTCAAAATGCCAGGCAGCGTACGTGCAGAGAAGCAGGGCTCACGTCTAGGTTGAGATCCTTTCATCAGGAGGGTGTTCTGAATGTTTATTGACCTGAAACATTAACTCTGTTTCTCTCACGGGTGTTGCTTGGCCCATTCAGCATTTCCAGCACCTCTTTTATTTTTATGTAGAAAACAGAGCATCTGATTGTGCCACACCATTACATGACAAAAGGATTGCCTGACAGCTTTTAACAAACTTGAGAGCACCTAAGGTAACGACATCTTTATCTGAACATGTTAAAGTGAACAGTAATAAAGCAAAAACAAAAACAGAAATTGCTGGAAAAGCTCAGCAGGTCTAGCAACATCTGTGGAGAGAAATCAGAGTTAACGTTTCAGGTCCAGTGACCCTTTCAGAAATAAAGCAGAATTGATTAAAAGGGAGGGTGAAAAATTAAACAAGCCAAATCCCAGAAGTAAATCGAGCTGAGAACAAAGATGAGAGGAATTGAAAGTTCCCAGAAAGGATGGGCAAGAGGGACCTGACCTAGATTATTAAATAATATACGTAAGATAAATCAAAATACATAACTCTAAAGGAGGTCAATCAAGCATTAGACAAATAAAAACAACTCAAATTAATTCAGGGAGAATATCTCAAACTCAAAGAACAGGAAATATTGGAAAAGAACAAATGTAATCTGGGCCAGAGCATGGGATTTATATTAAAATAATGCCTTTCAGCACATCCTAAAGAGCTTAGCAATCAGTGGTGCAAAGCAAGATCCCACAAAGCCCAATGAAATGCAGTCAGACGTTCTTCTCTGGGGCAATGTTGGTCAAGGAGTAAATATTGATCAGGACTCCCGTAGGGAGCAGGATAGTTTCCCCTGTGACTATTACATTAACCCAAGGTGGAATTTCACATCCAACTAGCAGCAGTCTGACTATGCAGCATCCAGCCCTCCCAGCCCTGCAGTTATTGCAACAAAGGGTCAACAAGATTTCACTGGCAAGCATGTGGAGTAGGACTTGAACATGTAAGGTGAGAGTGCTACCCATTGAACTACAACTCAAACCGGTCGTAAGACACTCGCTGAAGGTACAGACTTTGCATTCTCTGCTATTCAGCTACAGTAAGTGGATCTGAAGGAATGGAGAGATAATCAGACAAATACAGAATTCTTGGACTCAGGATCATCTAGTGTTACAGCAATTCAAGGCTGTCCATAGTTTGCAGTTGAAAGACATATCTTCTCTATTGGTGTTGAGAAGACTACAGCTCAAATAACGTCAGTAGGTTTTAAGCCTCTGCTCTGAATCCTGACACTGTAGTATTCTTTCAAGTAGCACTCATTTTCACTTGGCTCTTCCTGGTCACTTAAAATATTGATACATCTCAGCTTTCGAAACAGGCATCAGTGACAATGTCTCCATTGTGACTTACCGGAGGAAAACGAGGTTTGAACCTCAGCAGAGAGAGCCAAGCTCAGCAGGAGCAAGGATAACATTTTCTTCAGCTCTGGCGCACAGCGGTTTGTGACTCTGATCCTCCCTAAAGATTCAAGAAAGACTGTTCCTTCGAAATTCTGTCTGAGGCGTTTTATCTCTGGGATAGTTTCTTTATCCAGGCACAGGAAGGAGGGATTTTTGGATGTGCAACTTTAGCCTTGGCCTGGGTCGTTTGCAAGGACGATTTGCTCAGAAGCCCCTTCTGATAGGGATGCTATTTTCACCCATCCTCCTATTGTCTTCAATTTTATTTTTTTTTTTGCTCTTAAGTCCCCAGTTATCTCATCCCACAGAGAACAAGATAGCGGGCCGCGACCGTCTCCACGTTCCTGCCCCTCGACTCTTTTCTGACCATGAATATTTCCTGTCGTCTCTCAATGACCGGATAATCTTTACTGAAAGCATCATGTGGTAATGTTGATATACCGGGCAGTTTGTTCCCTTTTAGCACAGGTTTTGACCTTTGTAAACACGGATAAGGTCAACTGCAACTAACAGGAATGTTCGTCCCGACAGTTATCTGCAATTCTCGTTTTAAAAGTTGTTTACAGATATCAGTCTTGCTGTTTCATTAATACAAAAGGTTCAGATACAAGTGCTTAGTGGGCACGTGTGTGTGGTGGTGGGCAATTGCGTGAGAGCAGATCACAATACTTTTCTGGTAATTGATATTATCATATAGAAGGACAAGGACAGCAAATACATTGGAACACCACATTCCCCGCCAAACTACACACCTATCACCGCTCCTTCAGTGTTGCTGGGTCAAAATCCTGGAACTCCCTCCCTAACAGCAGTGTGGATCTAACTGCAGCACTCAGACTGCAATCAACCCTAACCTGAGATATTTTAAACTTCAATGTGACTGGTCAGAGTTGTAGTTTGTGGCTTTTCCTCCGGATAAAAGGAAAAAGGTGTACAGATCAATCCTTTTAACATCTCCAAGATGCCTCAAAGCACTGTACAGCCAATTTGTTTCACTATTGAAGTGTAGTCATTGCTTGGAACACCAGAAACAAATTACGTTCTAACTTGATAGAATTGTTTCAATCTCTTTTCCCAAAAAAATGTGACATGAATGCTGAAGTGGCCTCAGCTGGAATGTCATTAACTGCAGTGGTACGGCCTACAGCATAAAAGAAAAAGTATTCCTCCTGCTTTCTCTCCTAAATTGCTTCCATTTGATCCACTTATTTTGTTTTAGTTCATTCATGGAATGTGGGCATCTCTGGCTGGGCCAGCTTTAATGGCCCTTCTCTAACTGCCCTTGAGAAGATGGTGATAAGCTGCCTTCCTGAATCACTGAAGTCCATGTGCTGTTGGTAGACCCACAATGCTGTTGTCGAGGGAAATCCAGGATTTTGCCTCAGTGACACTGAAGGAACAGTGATATATTTCCATGTCAGGATGGTGAGTGGCCTGGGGAGGATCTTCCAGGTAGTGGTGCTCCCACGTATCTGCTGCCCTTGTCCTTCAATATAGCATTGAGTACTAGAAAGATTATTTCTACATTCTTCCTTGCAGCCCTTTAAATGGTTCTACAAAAACAGCTTTCCCCTCTCCTCTGTTTTAATTAAAAAACACCTGAAGTTTCCTGCCTTTCATGATGTTTTGTATTCCCCCAAACCCAGCAATATTCCAATAATCATGTGAGATGCCCTCCTTAATGCCCCAACACCTTACAACTTGTACGATTCTCGAACTGCGGTCTAAGTAATATTTCGATTCACAGTTACACTTTTATAATCCACATGTCTTGCCATGAAACCCAATTTAATGGCTGTATTTAATGAACCTGGTGTCCAGAACCCTTGCTGCTTTTCCTCACACAAACATTCCAGTTAGGAAGAGTGGATTTTAGCCTCTTGAGCCTGCTGCTCTGTTTCACAAGACCTTCTCTGATCTGACTGTCGCCTCAACGTCATTTTCATTTCAACTTTCACCAAATGTGTTACTTCACATTTACCAACATTCGTTGCCATTTGCAATATCTGTTCTTATGCTAGATCTCTATTAGCATTCCCTAGGAACTTCCTTCCGTCATTGGAGTTAAGTGACATGCCTCTAAGTTTTATTTCATAGGATCATAGAATCCCTACAGTGTGGAAGCAGGTCATTCAGCCCATCGAGTCAACACTGACCCTCTGAAGAGCATCCCACCTATCCCGTAACCTAGCATTCTCTAAGGCTAACCCACCTAGCCTGCTTGAATACTATGGGCAATTTTGGCATGGCCAATCCACCCAAACTGCACATCTTTGGACTGTGGGAGGAAACTGGAGCACCCAGAGGAAACCCACGCAGACACGGGGAGAGCGTGCAAACTCCACACAGATAGTCGCCCGAGGCTGGAATCGAACCCGGGTACCTGGCACTGTGAGACAGCAGTGCTAACTGCTGTGCCATCCTACATCATTGGTCAATTTGGACACACCTCTCTCTAGCCCCATACACACTTTGGAGTTAACTCCGACTACCCTCTGTGGGAGTGAACTTCCTCGTTCCACTGCCCTTTGCATAAGGCAGTTTGCCCTAACATCCCTTGGACAGCCAATCCAATTTTTAGTTAATATCTCAGTGTCCGTGGCTTCACCATGCTAATGGCAGTTGGTACAAGCTGGCTTACATTCAGCTACTCAATGAGTCCATATGCTGCCAATCTACAATGGCTTGGACCAATCAGAATATAAGAAACAGAGGCATCAGAAAGCCATAGTGTTTACTAAGAACCTGACTGATGGGCCACAAGAAGAAAGCAAGGCTGAAGATACTTTCTTATCAAGCTCCCTACTTTTAACAAGGCCTTGTACGCCATAAAATAGATTGCATGTTTTCCCCTTTAGCGAGTATGATACTTTAATGTTCTTTTGTTAAAAGTACATTGGCAGACTCTTATGAATATGTTCAGTGACTGACCATGATGCAAAATAAATTTTTAAAAAACACATGTAGTCCATCAAGGCAGGCTTCACTTTGGGATCTGATTTGATTAATATTACCATCAGCTGGGATCAGAAAGTGGGAGCTCTTTGCAAGATTGAAATTCATATTTACGAGGCATCAGAACAATAACATGAGCTTTTAAGGAACAGTGACTCTGCGTTCATTAGGAGTGGTTGAACAGGATGCTAAACAGGTCATTCATTCGCTTAAAATAAACAACCGCCCAGAGGTCCATAAATGAACAAGAGCTCCAGGATTATGCTTATGCCCATATTTCCATATTTTGGATTTGGGGTTAATAATTCAAGGTCATGGAGCATGGAAATAAGATGTTGGATTTTAATGCTGAAACCCTCTGCCGGTCCTGTACTCATCTTTGCAACTACACTTCGAATAGTCTGTTCCATTTATGTCCCAACACAACCTCTACTTCTTTGGCACCTTGAGACTATAAGGCAAAGGAACAGGGTAGGTAATTTGGCTCATTGAGTCTGCTCCAGCATTTGATGAGATTGTAGCTGATCTGATTATTCTCAACTCTACTTTCCAGTCTTTTCCTGTAACCCTTGTTCCCTTCCTGATTAAAAGTCTGTCGATTGTAGCTTCGAATATACTTAACAATCCAGCCCTGAAAGCTCACTGCGGGAAAGAACTCTACAGATTCACCACACTCCCAAGAAAAGAAATTCCTCCTCAGCTCTGTCTTAACCAAGCAATCCTGTCTTCTGAGAT
Source organism: Ginglymostoma cirratum (assembly GCA_024137785.1). NCBI lineage: Eukaryota > Metazoa > Chordata > Chondrichthyes > Orectolobiformes > Ginglymostomatidae > Ginglymostoma > Ginglymostoma cirratum. Next base: position 21,558,247 of record JAHRHZ010000071.1, read on the forward strand.
TACACACACGGGTCCAAGACCCTCCTACAAAGATTTAAATTTAGATTTATTTATTTGTTACGTGTTCTAAGTAAAGGGATACATAAGTTCAGCGAAAAGAGCACAAAGTCACCATTCACTGGTGCGCACTTGGTTACAAAAACCAGAATTGAAAGATTTAATGGGGCCGAAAGGTAAGCAAGAAAAACGAAGTCCACATCTCAGAGCCTCAAGTCCCGTCTCCACAATGGTACAGGCACCGCTCCAATCACTAGGATACCCAGGAGGACACTGCCGCTGCTGCCGTGCGACAGGCCCCACTTTCACTGCCATTGCCGCCATCACTGTCCCCGCTCTCACCGCCATCGCCGCCATCATCGTCCCCACTCTCACCATTGTCGCTGCCTAACCGTTCCCGCTCTCATCACCATCGCTGCCTCACCGCCCCCGCTCTCACTGCCATCCCCTCACTGGCCCCACCATCGCCGCCTCACGGCCCCACTCTCGCCGCCATTACTGTCCCTCTTTCACCGCCATCGCCATCCCCTCACTGGCCCCGGTCTCACCGCCATCGCCGCCTCACCGTCCCTGCTCTCACCGCCATCGCCATCGCCGTCGCCGTCCCCTCACCGGCCCCGGTTTCGCCGCCATCGCCGCCTCACCATCCCCGCTCTCACCGCCATTCCATCACTGCTTCACTGGCCCCTCTCTCACCGCCATCACTGCCTCACTGGCACCTCTCTCACTCTCACCGCCCCCATCGCTGCAGGACATGTCCTGCACATTCTGCTCCCACCACTTGGTTCCCGGTCATGATCTGACTCCTTGGGCAGGTAGTAAAAAGGATGGGTGGGGGGGGGGGGGGGGTAGAATTACTGCACAAAGGAGAGAGAAGAAGAAGAAAAAAGAAAGGAAAAGGAAAGGGAACTGGCGAGCAGAGTGGACCGACTTACCCTATTGCCATCTTGCCAGAAGAGAAACAATCTCTGAACATCCACCCCAGCAAGTCCCCCAGAAACCTTTACATTTCAGTGTGGTCACCTCTCACGCAAACTCTCCTCGTAAGACAACGCCTCTGTACCAGGGATCGACCCAGTGAACCTCCTCTGGGCTGCCCCCAAAACCGCTTTCTCTTTACTCAAAGAGGGTTCACAATATTTCAGGTGTAACGTAACAAGTGCTTTGTACCATTTTAGCAAGACTCCCCAAATTGTTGTACTCCATTCTCTTTGAAATAAAGGCCAGCGGCCACCTTTAATAGTCTGAGATATCCCATGGCTCCCCACAGGATCGATTATTAAATAAAAACTTCTTAAAGCACAAAAAGCACGAAAGCAGATGACTGTCAACTTAAAAATGCTTGTTAAAATGGACGGTCTTAAAAGGAGGAGCAGTGAGAAGTGAAACTAGATGTCACCAAGTAGAGGGGACCATTAAAAATCTACCTAGAATTGGGACTCAGTTAGTTATCAAGATAGTTCAGGGAGCTCTGTTTACTCTCAATAAAGACAGCCTTAGGGAGGAGATGACCAAGGATTGTAAAAGGAATGGATCACAGCTTGTCTAATAGGAAGTTATTGGAGATAGGCAGCGTTTATAGAATTGAGAAACATGATAATAATGTCTGCTGAGAGAGTTATTATAGAGGAATCATTTCTTTTCAGAGAAACTGCAACAGATTACTGTGGTAAACAGAGGTTCTCCCCCCACTCACACAGCCCCTTACAGAGGAGCAGAGCATTTTCTGTCTGAGAAACTAGGGCTCAGGTGTGGCCGACTGAAACGTTGAAAGATTACCCGAAGGTTTCAAGAGAAGCTCCCCAGGACTTTTCTGAATTAATCTTAGAGGACTCCCCCATCTCTCCATCAGTTAATGATTTTGCAAGGCTTAGGAATTGGGTCTTTATGGAAACTGGATCAGATGGAGACTCTGTCAGACAGCAGGAACTGGCTATCAGATAAAACCCTCCATAAGGCCATGCAGAAACGAGCTAAGGGTTAGGCAAATATGCGCCATCAGACTAAATTCTAGATTTTAGGATTGTGGTTGAACATATTCCTGATACTTCCATTATTTGATCACCAAAGCCACCCCAACTCAGAGTGTTCAAATTAAAATTACTTTAAAACAATTTCACAATAATGTCAGGTTCAGTGACAATTCCTCAGAACTGATGGCAGTGAGAAAAAATTTTTTTTATTATACATGCAGAAGGTCAGAAATCACACAACATCAGGTTATAGTCCAACAGGTTTATTTGAAATCACAAGCTTTCGGAGTGCCGCTGATGAAGGAGCAGCGTTCCAAAAGCTTGAGGCTTCAAATAAACCTGCTGGACCATATTCTGGTGTTGTGTGATTTCTGACCTTCTGCATATATAATAGAACTGATGGCAGTGGGAAAAAGTTTTTTTATTATATATGCAGAAGGTCAGAAATCACACAACACCAGAATATGGTCCAGCAGGTTTACTTGAAGCCTCAAGCTTTTGGAACGCTGCTCCTTCATCAACGGCACTCCGAAAGCTTGTGATTTCAAATAAACCTGTTGGACTATAACCTGATGTTGTGTGACTTCTGACCTTGTCCACCGCAGTCCAACACCGGCACCTCCACGCCATGGCTTTTGTGCAGTGGATAAGGGGGGGGGGGGGTTGGGGAGAAAGAGTGGTAAGGAGTAAATGATAGGTAAATAATATGAGTACCCCCTCCCTATTTTCTGCATAAAAACCAACCTTTTCCTAGCTACCATCTGTTCTGAGGAAGTGTTACTGAAGTAATGTTAACTCTGATTTCTCTCCTGTAATGCTGCTAGATCTGCTGAGTCTTTCCAGCAATTTTTGTTTTTGTTTCTAATTTCCAGCATCCCTAGTTCTTTCGTTTTTTTAAAATTTCACGTTAATGTCCCAATGATTCTGCTCTGAGAATGCTCACAGCAATGTGCAGCAGATTCATCTATAATTCCTGAAGACTCCAGGGTAATCCTCAGGAGTCAATCTGAGCTCAGCTAAGAAACTACAGAATTCAGTTTGGGGGAGGGGTGAGGGCCTTTCAGGTGAGAAATGAGGAGGTATTTCTTCACCTAGACATTGATAAGCATGTAGAATTCTTTGCCACAAAACATTTTCGATTTTCAAAAAAGATGCATATGTAGTTCTTAGGTCTAAAGGATATAGAGACAGAAAGCAGGGACAGGGCTCTGAGTTGGAAGGTCAGCCATGATCATAGAATCCCTACAGTGTGGAAGCAGGCCATTCAGCCCACTGAGTCCACACTGACCCTCCAAAGAGCATCCCACCCAGACCCACCTCCTCACCCAACCCCATCCCTGTAACCCTGCATTTCCCTGCTAATCAACCTGGCCTGCACACCATGGGCAATTTAGCATGGCCAATCCACCTAAGCTGCATATCTTTGGACTGTGGGAGGAAACCGGAGCACCCGGAGGAAACCCATGCAGACCCAGGGAGAATGTGCAAACTCCACACAGACAGGCACCCGAGGGTGGAATCGAACCTGGGTCTATGGCGCTGTGAGGCAGCAGCGCTAACCACTGAGACACCGTGCCATGTATATGGAATAATGGAGCAGGTATGAAGGGCCAAATGGCCTATTCTTGCTCCAAGGTTTTATAGTAACTTCAAGCTGTCATTAACAAACCTTCCCAAAGAGACTGTGCAGCAACATGGTTTTTTTGCCATTTATTCAGTAAATAGCTTCAATTAAGTCATCTGTGGCTTTGTACATTCCTCCGATAATAATCGACATTAGAAAGTTACACAAGAGAACTTCTGGTAATGCTACATGGTGGAAGACAGAGATAGTAAGAACTGAAGACACATCCACACGCCAAAGTCTCTGATACTCGAGGGGTTAACTCAATTGAACCAGGCTAAGGAACTGACATGAAGAACGTGAGCAATCTGCTGCCGCTGCCCCTTGCTGGAGAATAAAGGCAATTCTGTGTCAGGCATGGGGACTTTCACAGCTCTTCAGGGCCAGGGAAGGAGAGGTATTAAACTGTGCCATAGCCTGCCACACTCAGCATTCTGTAGTTAACACACTTCAGAGGACACCCATAAATAGAACAGACCAAATGTGACAGCACAGAGGCTACTTTTCCTCAAGTGTATTTACATAAATATACACTTTTTAAAAAAGCCACATTAAAATTACAGCTGCAATACATTCCACTTTGACTGTATTCATTATTGAAAGCCAGAAGTCACATGACAAGTGCGGCTCTGAAAGCTTGTGATTTTAAATAAACCAGTTGGACTATAACCTGGTGTCAGGTGACTTCGTCCGCCCCAGTCCAACACTAGCATCTCCACATCATTGTAGAAAGACACAGTAGCACTCTGGGAGTCTTTTTTGTTTGGTACAGTAATTAAACCCTCAAAGGAATTTCCCACCCCATGCACTTTCCTATGGGTTTCCCAGGATCTAATTCATGCATTCCCTCAGGATTCCTCAGGCTAGGTGTTGAAATTAAGGCACGACTCTCCGTCATCACCCTTCACGCCTGGAGATCCAGATGTGTACAACATCCAGGCCAGGGAGTGGAGGTGATGAAAGCCAGCTGTGGTTTCTCTCTCTTGTCGCTGAGCCAGTTGCTTCAGTGTTATGCTTTGTTACAGTCACCGGTCAAGCCTAGTGCTAACAGTTGCCTGGGAAAACAGAGGCAAAGCCCCATAAGCCCCCCTCCACCCAGAACACACGTACATCTGCAATGCATCATAAAACCTTAATGTCTCTAACACACTTGTTTAGTGCTCTGAGGCATGTACATTGTACAAAATCAGTTTCAGAACATGTAATTTTCTCGTCTTCAACAAAACATTTACCATCTGTGTAAGAGATAGTAATAACTGCAGATGCTGGAGTCTGAGATAACACAGTGTGGAGCTGGATGAACACAGCAGGCCAGGCAGCATCAGAGGAACAGGAAAGCTGACGTTTCGAGTTGGGACCCTTCTTCAGAAAATTTTCTGAAGGAGGGTGCGGACTTGCAACATCAACTTTCCTGCTCCTCTGATGCTGCCTGGCCTGCTGTGTTCATCCAGCTCCACGCTGCGTTACCATCTGTGTAATGTCAGAGAATCGTGCCAGGCTGTAGGAGCAAGACTGAACTCTCTGGAGCCACACTGTTTCTGGGTGGACACACTCCTGAGACACAGCGTAACTTTGGTCACAAGGTCCCTGCAATGTTTCATGGTTATCACTTTGGTTATTAACCCTGAAAGGTCACAGTAGATGACAGGTTATTGCTGCCTTCAGGGGCATAGAAAGGCTACCTGAGACCTGCACAGCTTTCAACTGAGCCTCCACTACCACACACACAATCCCCTTGCTTCATAATGTCAAACGGTTAGGGATGCCCCATGCAGGGAAGGTGATTCACTCCTCACTTACCCCAGGCTGCAGGGTGAGTCTAAGCAGAGTCCCCAACAAGATGAGAGGAGACCTGAGGACACACTTTTCACACATAGGGTGGTATGTGTATGGAATGAGCTGCCAGAGGAAGTGGTGGAGGCTGGTACAATTACAACATTTAAAAGGCATCTGGATGGGCACTTGAATAGGAAGGGTTTAGAGGGATATGGGACAAATGCTGCCAAATGGGCCTAGATTGATTTTGGAAACCTGGTCAGCATGGACAAGTTGGACCGAAGGGTCTGTTTCTGTGTTGTACACGTTCTTGACTCTAGAAGCTCAGAGGTAGCTCCGAATACAAATTGATATCAAACACTTTGTCACGTATAGTACACAGAAGGTGGAGAAAGTTAACATGCTAAAATAAATTGGCTGATACCAAGTGCCTCTTAAAAGGGGTTTGTCAGCCCTTTTACAAGTCTTTTTAAATAAAAGGTATTTTCTGTAAGTTGATTGGTGTGGAGAGCGTTGTGGCTGCTTTGCATTGCTCTCAGTTGTGTTTAATCAGTCACTATTGACCAGGAAGATCTGAAACCTTGGCTGCACAGTGAACAGGGATTTCCTTGCAGCATTCCAGGCCACAAACGGAGAGGGAGGACAAGTGCACGTCTCCAGCCATGGTGACTTTGCATTGTGCGGATAACTCGACAGATATGCTTTGAGCTTCAAAGGTTCCTGTCAACCCTAAAAATCCACAGAATGAGGCAGAATTTGTCGAGTGCACTGACAAGAGGAGAATGATTGAAAGTTAAATGTGATTATCGAGTCCCAGGTGAACGCTTTAGTGGCCAAGCCTTGGATTATCAGACTCTTCACCTTGCTGGGAGTGGTCAGGGATAGACAGGTACCTGGCTGCCCTTGCCCTATGTTTCAGAGGATCTCAAGGGGACATAGCAACAATGTCACTGTGCCCTCCTCCAGTGAAGGAGACCTGACAGTAAAAGCATGCCAACACGCAGCTATCCACAGGCTCCTGCTCCAGCCGTGAACCCAGGCCACAGAAACCAGCAGCGAATATCCAACATCAGCAACCAAATGCAACAGCCAAGTTACCTCCAAAACAGTCGTGGAAGTCATTTATTGTCAGAATTACAGTGCTCTTTTGTACAATTTATTTCACAAATGATGCCCTTTCACTTAATTGTATGCAATTTTTTTTTATACATATAATTTATAGACTTTTAAAGGACTGCAGCAATGTCAGATGAATCCATAATTTGTAAAATCTGCACACAAAACAAGATAAAACTGTAAAATAATGCACGGAAATGATCTTCTCTTTTTTAAAAAAATCCCACAGAGGAAATGTGCATCCCCCATCTGCCCACGTGTGGTCATGAAGGAAGTCAGTGCCCACACTGTCCGCTATTGACGTCTGCAGGGCACGTGACACCTCGCCGTGGACTCAAAACCCTCTCGCTCGATCTTCGGAACGCACGGGCATTTGGTTTAAATGAGTAAGGGTGCTCCTGGCCTCAGCTTTGCCAGGCTTTCCACTGCTCGGGTGGGTGGGAAGTGGACGTGTTGACTGGCAGGGAATTGGGTGGGGGGGGGGGGAAGAGAGTGTAGGAGAGGGGGTTGGGGAATTGGACGGAGAGTTGCTCTGCATCTATTCCTCACTCCTGGTTGCTGACAGGCCGAATGGGGAGATGGAGCTGGAGTGGATCCCGGAGACGTTTCAAGTCCAACTCGGCCTGAAATGCAGAAATGATCCAGTGTTAGCGCTCGCGGAGATCCCAAATTTCCTGGAACAAAGGCATTCCCACAAGAACCAAGCACCAGGCCACCTCGCTAATCAGCTGCTGAAGGAAATCCTACAGAGTCCTACGGAAAGTGACACCGTTCACAACCCCAGGATGTCCCAAAGCCACAAAGGTCAGTGTTCTCCCTTTTCTCCCTTGGCCTTTCACTGAGGCTAAGATGTGTGCATCCAGGGTGGAATCTGACAGCAGCAGAATCACAGAGCTGTGACAACCCAGGAGGCCATTAAACCCATCGTATCTGCACTAGCTCGGAGCATCATGACTTAGAGCTATGGTCCTGCCTTCTCCCCCTTTAACCTTGCAATTAATTTCTATTCAAATGATCATCCAATGCCCTTTTGAATGTCACCAATTGAACCTGCCTCCTCCGCACAATTGGACGGGTAGAATTTCCTCAGTTAAACATTGGACAGATCGGAGCCATTAACTGGTCCCCATCACAAACTCCATCCCCTACCCATTGACCACCCCACCTTGTGGCATCAACCCTGGGACTGAGCTTGACCTTGCTGCTCCATCTCCATCTATCCTACGGGGAAGTGATAGCCCTAGTGGTACTATCGCTGTACAGATAATCCATACACCCGGGAATGTTCTGGTATTTGAACCCTGGGTTCGAATCCCGCCACAGCAGATGGTGGAATTTGAATTCAATAAAAAGAAACAAAATCTGGATTTAAGGGTGTGATCATAGAATCCCTACAGTGTGGGAACAGGCCCTTCGGCCCAAACAGCTCACACTGCCCCTCAGAGCTTCCCACCCAGACACATCCCCCGTAACCCATTTCATCTACACCACCCTGAACACTATGGAAAATTTAGCATGGCCAATCACCTAACCTGCACATCTTTGGACTGTGGGAGGAAACAGGACCACCTGGAGGTAAAGCCTACGCAGACATGGGGAGAACATGCAAGCTCCCACACAGACAGTCACCCGAGGGTGGAATCGAACCTGGGTTCTTGATGACGTGGGGCAACAGTGCTAACCACTGAGCATGACCACCATGAATCCATTGTCAACTTTCAGGAAAAACCCATCTGGTTCACTAATGCCCCTTAGGGAAGGAAACTGCCATCCTTACCTGGTCTGGCCTCTAGCCAGTGCCACCCTCATCCCATGAATGATTAAAAAGAACTTCACTCACACTTTCCTGCTCCCATCTTCTACATATATAAATATACACACACAGGGTTCTCCTACGACAAATGCTCTAGTGATGCGAATTGGCTATAATGCGGCTGATGTGGGGAACACTATTTCTATTTTGCAATCCAGTATTTTTTTGATGAAGGGTCTAGGCCCGAAACGTCAAGCTTTCCTGCTCCTATGATGCTGCTTGGCCTGCTGTGTTCATCCAGCTCCACATCTTGTTATTTAAAAATGCAGCCCATTTTAATAGACGAATGGACTCCAATGCTAAATTGATGGTATAAGTTAAAAATGAAGTAACGTTTAAAATAATGTGTGCTGTTAAAACATGCACCTTTGTGTGTGGTATTTGTGCGTAGATTTTGTTACATATTTAACATGTAAGAATTTTTGAACTTTTTCATGTAAATCATTTATACCGAAAGTTGTCTGTGTTCCGACCTGCTCTTTTCCAGCACTATTTTGAATACAACTTTACTCAGCTTTACGAAGCATTTTAATCCTACAATTAACTTCCATGCCAATAGATTACATAGGAAAGAAAAGGTCATATTCGTCTGCTTCACTTATCTGAAAATCTATCCAGAAGTCTGTGCCGATGGAACGTCAGGTCAGATCAGCATTTCAATGGAGGAGGGAATTTTACTCAAAATTGCTGACAGGTCAGTTTCGGGGGAGTTCCATGGAGGGCTGTTGGCTGTGAGCTCGACCTCACATAATTTTGCACTGCTCACCTCTTTTGGATCATACTCGCACTATATCATGCAGTACTGACCATTGCTGGGGTTTCCAGTGCGGAACTCTACTTAAAGCCCAGCTGTCACTTCATTGCGAATACAAGGTCAGATTCGTAAATGTTTTGCCTCCTTGCAGCATCACAAATCTGATAAACTGTCATTATAACCGCAGCTACTTTTGTAAAATATAATTGTTATGCGCCCCAACCCTGCTTTTCCCATAGGCCCCGTTATTTCTATAGCGCGATTTTCTATAACGCGACATTACATGGGAACACAACCATTGCGTTACAGAATACCCACCCCTCCCCGGTATATGTGCATCTTTTCCTAGCTACTTTCAGTCCTGAAGAAAGATCATACCAGACTCAAAACGTTAATTCTGTTTCTCTCTGCTGCCAGACCTGATGAACTTTTGACCATCAGCCCCCTACTCCACCCCTGCAACATCACCACAGCTCTACCACTCGCCTCAGCTCCAGGCTGCGGAAAATCTCAACCCACTTTTCTCTGGTCTTGGAACTGGACTATCCCAGGCAGCTTTCTTCCATCGTCAATTCATCAGAAATTGCCCACACCCTGGCCCACACTAAGGCCCATTTCTGTGCCCATCTCTCCTGGGCTTTCTGACTTACACAGGCTCCTGTTACGGTCGTGCCTCAATCAGAAAATTCATTATCATCTGCAATTCCCCACCTCCTCTGCGTCTGTACTCTTCAACTTCACAACATCAGGATCCTTGAATCCTGTTCTCTTCGTGCCCCATTTTAACTCTCTCCCCAGTGGGTGGCAGTGCCTTTAGACACAAAAATTAACTCCCTAAACCTCCCCAACTTAAGGCACTGCTTAAAACCAACTCTGCTGACCCCAAAGCTTTCCTCCCTGCTGACGAGGCAGAGTGTCAAGTTCTGTTTGGTCAGCAGCTAGCTTGGAAAACATCACTGTTGAAAAGGTGTTAGAGAAACGCAAGCTGTTGTTGCTGGCGATCACAGCCAGCAGCTTTATGGAAATTTAATCAAAGTCCACTTTTAACTAGGGTGATGTCGTGACTTTTATCCAGGCCACACAATGTCCCGTTCCCCAGCTCCGTTTTCCTTGCTGAAGGATTTATGCACGCTCGAAAAGGGAGAGACAGCAAGGCTTGTATTTACGTAGTGCCTTTTGCAACATCCGAGCAGCCCAATGAAGCACCGTCACTGTTTTAACATAGGAGGGAGCTCGCAGGGAGTTGTCCTCTGTATCAGCTGTACACTCCAAGTGTTTGCTGTCAGTCTGACCTCTCCCTGGGCTCCCGTCCTACAGTCAGCCAGGGAACCGCTCCCAACCCTGGAGAGGGCCAGCCCACCCCGGGTTTCCACAACAATCCAACCTTGCTTCTTTTTTACCTGAGCGATTGCGTCCTTGAGCTGGTTGTATTTTGCAATATCAAACTGCATCTTCTGGGCTCCTCTGTGAAAGAAGTGCAGGTACTGCCTGTCTTTGGCATCGGGGTAGATGTATTCCTGTTTTTGTTTGGTGGTGGTGGGGGGGGGGGAAAAAGGGTGGAACAGAGAGTGTCAGGCAGAGCATAGTAAAACTACTTCACCATGGAAACAGTCAGTAACTGGGGAAGAAATGGCTACTTGGGGTTTAATCTTCCATTTACAGGGCTGCTCCTGCGGAAATGCAGCACTCCCTCAGCCCACCGTTAGGCCAACGTTAGGTACTCAACCTGAACTGCAACACTGGAATGGGACTAGAACAGCTGTCAGAGGGACAGAGTGGCCACCAACTGAACAATGCTGAAAGATCATCGCCGTACAGGTCTCCCTTTGCTGCGATGTGGCAAGTAAAATACTATTCACTTCGAAACTTAAAAGCAGGAGAGAAACGTCTCTTTTCCATTCTGATCTCAGTCAGAGGGGAGGATCAGATACGACAGTCTCAGCTGCACCAGCAAATGCATGAAAGGATGGCCGCTGTGACCCTCAAACATTAATCTCTCCAAGTGCCCCCCACAAAAGATCCCATCATAGGCACAGTCGAAGTAGGGTGGGGTGAGGCTTGTGTCCCACACAAACACACAGCATGGATCAGCTGGGCTGAATGATCTGTGACTGCTGTAAAATTCCATGCTATGCTCCAGAAGGAAATCGAGGTAAAAGGATTAGTGGCTCAGTGGTTAGCACTGCTGCCTCACAGCGGCACGGACCCGGATTCGATTCCACCCTCGGGCGACTGTCTGTGTGGAGTTTGCACATTCTCCCCGTGTCGGACTGGGTTTCCTCCCACAGTCCAAAGATGCGCAGGTTAGGATGGATTGGCCATGGGAAATTGCCCATAGTGTCCAGGGATGTGCAGACTAGGTGGGTTAGCCATGGGAAATGCAGAACTACAAGGATAGGGTGGGTCTGGGTGGGATACCCTTTGGAGGAAATGGGCCGAATGGCCTGCTTCCACACTGTAGGGATTTAATTTGTTTTCAAACATAAAATCAAAAGGTACCGTATGAGTACCTTGCCTTTAAAAGGAGTTCCCCTTTGAGGGTGCAATGTGCTGTGTGCACACAGTGTTGTGACTCTGCCTGACAATTTGTCGGTCTGGCTTTGCAAGCAGCACACCTTGACTTTGTTGCTTCTTAACTTGGAATGTGTTTTACTGATTTAAATAAATTAACCCACAGGTTTCATCAACCCCTGACAAGCAAATACTTATCAGACTATCATCATTAACAGGACAAAGGCAACTTCCAACCGCACCTTGAATGGCGAACGACTCAAAGACGTGCCTACCTGCCGTGTGATTACAAAATAGGCATACATAGCCATTGCACTGCCATAAGTGATGAAATAGGTGACCGGCTCCATTATATCCCAGGAATATTCCCACCAAGTGAGTCGGGCGAGGATTCCGAACTGTGTTGCCATGAAAGCCATTCCACCCCAAAGTACCCAGCTCGATCTCTTCTCTGCTTTCCTGGCTAATTCCAACTTGATCTACAGGAGAGAGAAACGGACCGTCTTCAGTGACGAACCACGAGCTCCAGAAGGAAAAGTATACAAAAAACCACACCCCCGCATCCCCCGAATATTCCGCTTAACGTTCAAATACGACAAGAGATCAGAAAGATAAAAGGCACGATTACTTTTGGTACAAAGGGATTGGAATGCAAGAGTAACTGAAGCCTTACTTCAGTCAGAGGGAGCCTAGTCCTATTATCACTGGACTATTAATCCAGAGACGCAGGTAACGTTCTGGGGATCCAGGTTTAAGTCCAGCCATTGGCACATGGTGGAATTTGAATTCAATTAAAGTCTGAGATTAAGAGTCTAATGATTAACATGAAAACATTGTAGATTATTGTAAACTACCACCTTTAGGGATGGAAATCTGCTGTCTTCACGTGATCTGGCCTACATGTGACTCCTGACCTACAGCAATGGGGTTGACTCCTAACTGCCCTCTGGGCTATTAGGGCCAGGCAATAAACACTGGTCTGACCTGTGATGCCCACATCCTGTAATTTTTAAAAAAATCTTACAGGTAAGGCCACCCCTGCAGCATGGAGCACAGCATTGTTCTCCTTAAATCAGGAAGGTCATACTTAGTCTTGACAGAGAACACAAGAAAGGCTAAATAAAAGATGAAAGGACTGCAGATGCTGTATATCAGGAAACAAAACAGAAATTGCTGGAAAAGCTCAGCAGGTCTGCCAGCCTCTGTGAAGGAAAAAACACAGTCAACTTTCGGGTCCAGTGACGCTTCCTCAGAACTCGAAAGGACACAAGAAAGGCTGACCAGACTAGAAGAAAGGGATTGGCTTGGAGGGAGAGACTGCAAAACCTAGAAAAACAAGAAGGGATTTAATTGAAAAGTACACATTACTTAAGAGGCCAACAGGGCAGCAGCTGGGACAATGTTAGCTCTCGTGAGGGAAATCTAGGACACAGTGTTATCATCTTAAATAAGGGGTCATTTAAGAGTCAGAAGGAGAACTTTCTTTACTCAAATCTCTAGAATTCTCTACCTGGATGCACAATCATTGAGTATATTCAAGATGGGGGTGGACATGCTTTTGAATATTAAGGGATTTCAGGGATATGGGGATTGTATGGGAAGGTGGAATTAAGGGAAATGTTCTTGCTGAATACTGGGATGAGCTGAAACAGCAGTTCAAGACAGAAAATGCAAATGGGAAGTTTCATCCACACAAAAACGAAGGTGAGATTTTCCTTATCCAATAAAGTAGATGTTATGCATCAGGCCGCATCCTTGTCAACCAGGATCCAAACACACAGCTTCCCAACAGAGAATCCCATGTCAGGATTGGATGAGGCAGAAGCATGCTGGCAGTATCACTTGACTAGAAATACGGGAACCTCATACGGAATGCTCTGGGCATGTGGCTTCAAATCCCAACACGGCAGCTGGAGAAATTTGAATTCAATAAAATAAAAGCCACAAAGAAAACACTGACAGTGACCACGTAACCACTGCATTTTTTTGGAATAAACCATCTGGTTCACTCATGTCTTTTAGGGAAGGAAATTTTATAGAACCCCTACAGTGTGGAAACAGGTCCTTTGGCCCAACAAGTCCACACCGATCCAACCCCCTATAAACCACCTAATCTACACATCCCTGAACACTACGGGCAATTTAGCATGGCCAATCCACCCTAACCTGCACATTTTTGGGCTGTGGGAGGAAACTGGAGCATCCAGAGGAAACCCACGCAGACACAGGGAGAATGTGCAAACTCCACACGGACAGTCGCCCGAGCGTGGAATCGAACCCAGGTCCCTGGCGCTGTGAGGCAGCAGTGCTAACCACTGAGCCACCTTGCCACCCATGAATCTTTCATCCCTACCCAGTCTGGCTTACATGTGAGTCCAGATCCACAGCAATGTAGTTGACTCTCAATTTCCTTTTGGGCAGTTAGAGATGGACAATAACTGTTGGCCTACCCAGCAACACCCACATCCCAGGAAGTGAATATAAGAAGTGCCACCTACTTTCTCGAGGGGTTCAATCTGAGCATGCAGCTCCTCCACTCGCCTCTGGAGTTCCCGCTCCTTATGCAGTTGGTGTTCCTCAATGTTCAAGGTGGTGAAAAGTTGCTGCACAAGGATCTTAACGTCATTCATTGTCGCCGCGTCTTCGTGACTCAGGCTCTCTGACAAAAATCGAAGGTAAAATAAACATTTACGCAGTCGGCCTACGGCTCCGGGAGGCAATTTTCAGGAGATTCCCAACAACTTGTGCCCCTGCCTCCCTTGTACATTCCTATAGATGCTCCTCCCAACTTGCAATCCCTTTAGCAGTTTTCCGGTTGCAAAGATCAAGTCTAAGGCCGATCATGGTCAATTAGGAAGAGATATCTGCACTCCGAGAGACAGCTAAATAAAGGGAGAGGATTTATCTCAATCCAGTTCTTCACTGTACTTCGAGATGCCACTGGCTGCTTGCATTGATTTTTGAGTACACAAACGTGCACACTTTTCTGGACAGCAAGAGACAGCAACAATGTGGATGAATGGAGGCTGAGTGCCCAGAATTCACTCACACGATGATCAGAAAACGGCACAAGGTTTAAGGGACGGCATTCGAGGGAAGCACTGAATGTATTTTCAGATGACCACCTCATTGTGCCCACCACTAGGTGACAGCAGAGCAACATCTGAAAGGTTCAGACCCAGCACAATTGTCAAGTTAAACCATTGAACTGGTTTACATTCAATCTCGTTCACCCAAAGCAGCTCTCCAGAGACAGCAATAGAAATTACAAGTCGATGCATGTCTTTTACACAATCCAGTGGAGCTCTGATCAGAAATGTCAGGCTCCCAACACCAGTTGGAAAGGTCATCAACCTGAAAAGGTTAGCTCTGTTTCTCCCTTCTCTGATATACTAAGCTTTTCTTGTACTTTCAGTTTTTGTTTTGGATTTTCAGCATCTGCAGTATTTTAGTTTCTTCAAAGGTATCAGTGGGACAGGGGCACAGCAACAGATAGGATGGTCAACTCTGATTGGATGTTAGAGATAAAAGGTACTGCAGATGCTGGAGAATCTGAGATAACAAGCATGGGGCTGGATGAACACAGCAGGTCAAGCAGCAT
>JAHRHZ010000071.1:21573811-21645175 GCA_024137785.1 Ginglymostoma cirratum
ATGCTGCTTGACCTGCTGTGTTCATCCAGCCCCATGCTTGTTATCTCTGATTGGATGTTAGCCAGAATAGATGACACCCCAGCACCAATGGCTGTCTAAGATGGCCATACAGTCAGCCAATCAGAAAACGAACACAGCAACCTGAATGACTCTTAAAATCTCAGCCTTATCTCTGCACTTATCCTTCTTTTTAAAAAAGAGGAAACAAAAGTATTCAAGAGATTATTTTTAAACACTCTACGAATTTGGTAAACATTAATTCTCATTCCAAAGCACAAAATCTGATACATTCTTAAATACAACATCTGGAATTTGTTCCCACTTTATTGTGAGGACACTTTGAAAATTACCGTAATGATATTCAGAGCATCATTCTGTAATTTTGTAAGATCCTCTCTCGGGCAGAGGCAGCGGGAGCCTGAGACGCTTCATTTAACACTGAACAACAAGTTGAGAGAGAGGAGAAGTCGCCGTATTTCCAGAGGTTCAGAGGGCTACTCTCTCATTAGAGAGACGTGACTGGTAGTGAGCTTAACCTGAGGGTGACCACACCTCAGGCGAGGGGAAAGAGGTTGAGAATGTGGGACCTTCCTGGTAACCTCAGCTGGTGTGGGGTTTGAGTTGCTGTTAGTGTCACTTGGCACCGCAACCCAGCTCTCCATCCAACTGAGCTAACTGAGGGATGCTACATAAACACACAGGAGATGGGAAGGGGTCCGTGTGGAGCATAAAGAACAGCAACGGGCCAAATGGCCCGGTACATTCTATGTAGACACCACCAGCAAAACACTAATGAAAGGATTGTGCCAATTATGTGCCGACTGTGATATCTGTCAATGTAACTTAGTCGCATGTTAGTCTGAGGGGCAGTCACCGCATTTCCTAGGATTTAGATGCAGGGCAATTTAAATTGCTTTGACAGACACAATATCGCACTATGTAAAAACAAGTGTTTTCTACAATAGCCACTTCTGTTTTCGATGAGAGTCTAATTTGTTTACTTTGCCCTCGTGAATAATCAAGCAGCAGTACAATGGTGTCATGTAACAAGCATCCATCATTATTAATTTGAACAAATTTCCATCAGCTAGGAAAACAGCATTAACGTTACAAATATGTCACACAGTCACAGTCATCTGGTCCCTGTTTCATTAGGTCCAATTATCATCTGCTCATCCTGGATTCTCTGATTCACTGCAAACTCAGGGAGCATCACACACAGGGACAGAGAGAGATAGGGGTCAGAGAGAGTGAGAGCGCGGGAGAGCGAGCGTGAGGAAGAGCGAGAGCGCGAGCGGGAGAGGGGTGGGGCAGAGAGGGAAAGCGAGATGGGGGGGGACATAGAGATAGAGAGACAGACAGAGAGACGGAAGCAGGGGCACAGAGAGAGCGAGAGAGACGGTGGGGGACAGAGAGAGAGGGAGCGCGAGAGCGAGGGCGAGAGAAAGAGAAAGAGACACAGATGGACAGACAGAGAGAGAGAGAGACACAGACACAGACACAGACAGAGAGACGGAGAGATGGAAGTGGGGACACAGAGAGAGACACACAGAGACGGGGACATAGAGACGGGGACAGACACAGGAGGGGGAGACAGAGAGAGAGAGAGATACACAAAGACAGAGATGGGGGGACAGAGAGAGAGACAGAGAGATGGAAGTTGGGGGACAGGGAGAGAGAGAGAGAGACAGACAGACACAGACACAGACACAGAGAGATGGTGGGGGACAGAGAGACAGAGAGAGATCGACAGGCAGACAGGGGGACGGAGAGATAGACAGAGAGAGAGAGAGAGACAGAGACAGAGACACGGGGGGGGGTGGCAGAGAGAGAGAGATAGAGACAGAGGCGCAGAGAGAGATGGGGGGGCAGAGAGAGACAGACAGAGTGGGGTCAGAGGTCACAAGTTCATGGCCTCGAAAGAACAGCTGAAGGAACAGCTTTCATGAAGATGAAAACCAGGGAAGTCCAAAAGGGCTGGAGCTGAAGGAGAGCAGACATACGTCAGAGGGATTTTGGGGCTGAAGAAAGCGACGGAGATATGGAGAGGAGAGGTCATGGAGAGATATGAAAACAAGGACAAGAATTTAGAAATTGGGATGGGAACCAATTTGGGTTTTAGCGGGTTCTGGAGTAAGAGGTGAACTGGACTTGCTGCAACAGAGAATCCAAACTGCACACAGCAGGAAGGGCTGGAGGGAGATTGGGTTCACAGCAGCTGAATGCTGATTGTGGATGTATCGCAATCGATGATCTTACCTTGCTTTGGTGACTGTACATGGTGCGTCACATCATTTATCACCAAGTTGAAGTCGGTAAGAAGTAGAATGTCAATTCCTGTTGATGCAGCTATTCGAACTCCATCTATAGAGGACCAACAGAGACACAGCCTGTCAGCCATCAAGGAAGCGCAACTAATAAGACAATAAGACCATAAGACATAGGAGTGGAAGTAAGGCCATTCGGCCCATCGAGTCCACTCCGCCATTTAATCATGGCTGATGGGCATTTCAGCTCCACTTACCCGCACTCTCCCCGTAGCCCTTGATTCCTTGCGAGATCAAGAATTTATCAATCCCTGCCTTGAAGACATTCAACGTCCCGGCCTCCACTGCGCTCCGTGGCAATGAATTCCACAGGCCTACCACTCTCTGGCTGAAGAAATGTCTCCTCATTTCCGTTCTAAATTGACCCCCGTCTAATTCTAAGGCTGTGCCCATGGGTCCTAGTCTCCCCACCTAACGGAAACAACTTCCCAGTGTCCACCCTTTCTAAGCCATACATTATCTTGTAATAACAGTCAGAAGGAAAAGAGCAGACACTTCCAGCAGCATTGTCCCTTCCGTTTACAACACCAACTTCTCCATAAGTAGTAGGCCATTCGGCCCCTTCAGCCTGCTCCACCATTCAATGGGATTATGGCTGATTCCACATTCCTTGTGCAAGCTTTCTGCTCTTTCCCCTTAACCCTTGATTCCCCGACTGATCAAGAATGTATCTCAGCCTTAGATATATACAAGGGCTCTGCCCCCTCCAAGGTTCTCTGTGGCAAGGAGTTCTAAGGATTCACAGCCCTCAGAGAAGAAACTCTTCCTCATCTCAGCCTTAAATTGTGCCCCTTTATTCTGAGCCTCTGCCCTCTGGTCGCAGACTATCCCATGAAGGAAAACATAGTCTCAGCATCTACATTGTCAAGCCCCTTAACAACCCGATATGTTTCAATGGGACCTCCTCTCATTCCTCTAAACTCCAGCGAGTAGAGTCCCAAACTGTTTAACCTTTACTCATGGGACAATCCCCCCATAACAGGGATCATCCTAGTAAACCTTCTCTGAACTGCCTCCAATGAAATGATACCTTTCCTTACATATGGGGACAAAAACCGCTCACAGTACGCCAGATGTGGTCCCACCAGCACCTTGTACAGTTTCAGAAAAACTTCCCCACTTTTTCCTTCGCCTTGGTATCGGGTTGTGAGACCCAGCTGCTCAAGTGCTCTCACAGCGCCTGGAGATTGTTGTGCAAAGCCACGCTTAGTGCTATAAATAAGGACTTCAAAACCACAGAGAGCACAGTGCTCTGCTGAAGACTGAGAGTGCCTATTGCTGCAATGAAACAGAATTTTACCTGGACAAGAGATGTGCTTACGTCAACAAGGCAAAAGAACAACAATGTGACTCAAAGAGTCACAGCATGGAAACAGACCCTTCAGTCCAACTTGTCCATGCTGGCCACGTTTCCCAAACTAAATTACTCCCATCTGCCTGCATTTGGCCATTCTCTCTCCAAACCTTTCTTATTCATGCACCTGTCCACATGCCTTTTAAATGCTGTAATTGTACCTGCATCCACCACTTCCTCTGGTAGGTCATTTCATATATGCACTACCTAATGTGTAGAAAAAGTTGCCCCTCAGCTCCCTTTTTAATCTTTCTCCTCTCACCTTAAAAATATGCCCTTTTCTTTTGAACTCCCCCACCCTAGGGAAAAGACCTTTGCTATTCACCTTATCTATGCCCCTCATGATTTTATAAACCTCAGTAAGCTTTAGAAACGTCAATCTCCTATACTCCAGTGGAACAAGGTCCCAGCCTATCCAGCCTCTCCTTTTAACTCAAACCTTCCAGTCCCGGCAACATCCTGATAAATCTTTTCTGAACCCTCTCCAATTTAATAATATCCTTCCAAAATAGGGTGACCAGCAATGTACACAGTACTCCAGAAGAGGCCTCACCAACGTTCTGTGTTATATCAGGACTCATGTTATTGGGGTAGAATGACTCGTGTTTGTGGAAACAGTGGCATGGTGCGTGCCAAGTTCAGCAATAACCTGCCCGTTAAAGCTATCGGGCACAGGATTTGTGTGATGCTTTACCCAGTAAGGATCTGAAGCACAGCTGTACATAGACTGACAATAAATAGTTAAACAGTTCAAAAGAAATACTCCACCTATAGTTTCACCACTATCCATTGCCCTGTGCAGCTACAGCAGTGTAGAGATATGTGAGTTGACCCTGCTCAATAAATTGGGCTTTACCACTCTCGGGGTCTCAAAGAATGAAAGGCAGTCTGATTGAAATGTACAGGACTCTGAATGGACTTGACAGGGAAAAATCGGATTGGGAACACAAGGACACTGCCTCTGGATTAAGCGCTTGATCATTTAGGACTGAGACAAGGGAGAAAGTTCTCTCACTCAGTGACATTGTTGGAATTCTCCACCTCTAGGAGGGCTGAAAACACTCTACTGCTCTTCCTTTTATTCACTCGTGGGATGTGGGCTTCACTGGGCAAGCATACGTTTACTGACCGTGCCCCCAAGAAGGTGGGGGTGAGCCAGCCTTATCAGCTACAAATCCTCACGGTGCTCAGGGAGGGAGATGCAGGATTGTGACCCAATCGGGTATATTCCAGGCTGGGACAGATAGGGAAGTGAGGGATTTAGGGGGAGGCAGGGCTGAGAGAGATCATCCACAATCAGACTGAAATGGTGGAGCTGGTTCAAGGACCTAAACAGTCTGTTCCTGCTATTTTCAATGTCTGAAACGTGCAGAATTTGATCCGATACCCAATAGTACCTTCATCAGACGAGCTACAGACCTCACCTTGAGAAAGACTGACGTTGAGACTCTAGCTGATTTTCAGCAACATGCTCAGGTGACAGCGTTTCATGGTTATGAACCAAATGAAAAATCGACATCAGCAACCTTACGCACTACGCATTAAAGCCTGATCTAGGGAGTTGACCACATGCTGCTTACTCCAAAAATAAATCTTAAGTGTTATTTGGCCTCATCTCCCATCTTAATTTTCTCTCAGGAATCGTTTTTCTAGGATTTAGTCCCAGTTTGCAGTCCAATGTTATCTCCTTTACAAACAAGACCAAGGGCAGCAGATACACAGTGGCACCATGTGGAGGCGATAGTGTAGAGGTAACATCATTGGATGAATAATCCAGAACCCCAGACTAATTAACGATCTGGAGACATG
This sequence comes from Ginglymostoma cirratum, assembly GCA_024137785.1. Taxonomy (NCBI): domain Eukaryota; kingdom Metazoa; phylum Chordata; class Chondrichthyes; order Orectolobiformes; family Ginglymostomatidae; genus Ginglymostoma; species Ginglymostoma cirratum. Next base: position 21,579,302 of record JAHRHZ010000071.1, read on the forward strand.
GATTCCAATCCCACCTTGGGGCAGATAGTGAAATCTGAAGTTCAGTAAAAATGATGGGGAATTAAATTCTGGCCGAATGGTGACCATTGTCAATTGCTAAGGAAAGCCATTCAGCTCACCAATGTCCTTTAGGGATGGAAATCTGCTGTACTCTGACTTACATGTGTCCCTGTGGACCCACTGCAATGCGGTTGACACTTAATTGCCCTCCAAAAGCAACTCAAATAAAGGGCAGTTAGGAATGAGCGATATGTCTATCCACTGACACCTCCATTTTATGAATAAGTAAAACATCTAATTATTTTTCCCACATTGTCCTTTTCTCTATTTATTGTTCTTCGCCTTCAGGAATGTGTTGTTTTATTATGAAGTCCTGGGGGTTATTTCAGTTTGTCCGTGATCTAAGGTCACAAGCAATGCTGAGAGATAATACCAGAACCTAAATCATCCAGCACGGAGGAGTTTAGTCTACGATGTCCATTCCAAAAAACTGCAAACTACTGACTAAATGTTGCTTTCATTATAGAACTAATTTATCCTTGCAACTTTTTAATTTTTTTTATTCACAGGATGAGGGCATTGCTGGCTAGGCAGCATTTATTGCCCAGAGGGTAGTTGAGTGTCAACCACATTGCTGTGGGTCTGGAGTGACATGTAGGCCAAACCAGGTAAGGAGGGCAGTTTCCTTCCCTAAAGGACATTAGTGAACCAGATGGGTTTTTCCTGACAATTGATTCATAGTCATCATTGGATTGTTAATTCCAGATGTTTATTGAATTCAAATTCCACCATCTGCCATGGCAGGATTTGAAACTGGGTCCCCAGAACATTGTCTGGGTCTCTGGATTAACAGTCCAGCGATAATACCACTAGGCCATCGCCTCCCCTCGGTTAGGTTCGACCTTGGGTAAAGGTAAACACAAGAAAGATGTTCCCAATGACTGGAGAGTCCAGAAACTGCAGTCACAGTCTAAGGATACAGGGGTAGGCCATTTGCCATTGAGGACTGAGCCAAGGAGAAATTTTTTTGCCTGCAGAGTGGTGAGCCTGTGGAATTCTCTGCCACCACAGGCAGTTGAGGCCAAAATGTTGAATATTTTCAAGGAGGAGGAGGAGGGGATCGATATAGCTCTTAGGGTTTAAGGGATCAAAAGGAAAAAGGGAGAAAGTTGGAACAGGCACAGAGTTGGATGATCAGACAAGACCATATTGAATGACAGAGTAGGCTTGAAGGGCTGAATGGCCTACTCCTGCTCCTATTTGCTATGTTTCTAAGGATTAGGCTTTGAAACAGAATGAAGGAAGCTATAAGTTCAAACTTGAAACGAGCAAAGGTGCAAGAACATGTGACTCCACAACAGTTTCTGTGACCGTATTAGAGTGCAAGTCTGGATGAAATACCTGGGGTGTAGATGGCCACTCGGTCGATGCCCTTATCCTCTTCTTGCAGTTGCTTTAGGAAAATGCCGACAGAGTCGGAGATAGGTCGGAGTGTGAACTGGCAACGCTCTCGCCGAGATGGCAGCGTCACGGAAAGCACAGGCAAGCCATTCTGGTAAACAACACTTACATCTGTGCAGAGAGAGACACAGAGAAAACCATAGGTGAGAATTCAGTTAGTTAGTCAGGGGTGAGATTGTACATAGATGCAACTTAACCTCTATGATCCCCCTGATCCCCCTTCCTATCTATGTGATCCCCTTCATAGAATCCTTACTGCATGTAAGCAGGCCATTTGGCCCAGAGTCCACACTGACCCTCCAAAGAGCATCCCACCCACACCCTCTACGCTATCCCTGTCACCCTGCATTTCCCATGACCAAACCACCCAGCCTGCACATCCCTGGACACCATGGGGCAATTTAGCATGGCCAATCCACCTAGCCCGCACATCTCTGGACTGTGGGAGGAAACCAGAGCATCCAGAGGAATGCCAACACGGGGAGAATGTGCAAAATCCACACAGACAGTCACCCGAGGGTGGAATCGAACCCAGATCCCTGGTGCTGTGAGGCTGAGCCACTGTGCTGTTCAGCCCCAGAGGTCTTGTTAACATGGTGAGGCAATGGCCTAATGGTATTATCGCTAGACTATTAATCCCGAGATCTCGGAAAATGATCTGGGGATCTGGGTTCATTACTGGCCACGGCAGATGATGGAGTTTGGGATTCAATTAAAATTCTGGAATCAAGAATCTAAATAATTAGCATGTGTTGATTGTCAGGAAAAAAACCATCACTAATGCCCTTTAGGGAAGGAAACTGCCATCGCTACCAGGTTTGGTCTACATGTGACTCCAGACCTGGAGCAATGTGGTTGACTTTTAACTGCCATCTGGGGAATTAACTCTTTACAGATGGCAATAAATGCTGGACTAGCCAGTGATGAATCAATCCCGTGAACAAATAAAAAAAAATCCCTGTGTTCCCTAAATCCTGGCCCTATCCACATCCCAAATTTTAACTGCTACAGCAATGGCAGCTGTGCTCAGCCCTATGCTTGACAATCTCCTCATTAAACCCTTCCAGCTCCCTCAGAACCCCCAGAAACCCAGGTCTTGGGCCAAGCTTTAGCTCACCCCCCACTAATATTTCAACTATATTACATCAAATGTGCTATATCGATGCAAGATATTGCTGTTGAGACCCCATAAGAGCAGAAGCAATTGGAACAGGCCATTCAGCCCCTTGATCTTAATTATCTCTTTGATGCTTGTGGGATCTGACCATATGCTTTTGACCTCAAATACCCATCACAAATCTGCTGCAGTGATTTCCTTCAGACTATCGCGGATTTCATCGACAGGATGGAGACTGACATGAAAGCAATGGGGGGAGAAAAAAATAGGTACGTCAACTAGTAGGGTCTAAGGGGAAAGGTCAATCAGGTCACATAAATAACTCAGCTGCTATGACAGCAATATAGTTCTCGATATTTTTGAAGAGATGCCTGCACATGGTGTCTGGCTTCTCTGGGTAGATATAGATGACTTTTTGAAAGTTCTTACAGGAAACCTGGTGGGGTAGCTTTGTTAGTGTGAGATGGAGCAAGTACGTGAGCATAAATTGATCTTAGATCCGAAGATGTCGTGTCTATGGAGGCAAGAAGGTTCTGCCAAGGCTCCTCTGCTTTTTTTTATTTATTTGTGGGATGCGGCCGTCACTGGCTGGCCAGCATTTATTGCTCGTTCACCACCTTCTCAATGGCAACTAGGGATGAGCTGCCTTCTTGGACCGCTGCAGTCCACCTGCTGTGGGTTGACCCACAATACCGTTAGGGAGGGAATTCCTCAAGTTCCACTTTTGAGATCAGCATTCGTGAGGAGGAAAAGGTGTTGCTTTTGGGTTTAGTGGCATCCAGGTAGTGGCAGACACACCTCTTCTCCTCCCACCACCCTATCCCTGAAGAGATTGTCTGCTCCAAAGGATTTTGAGGTCAATTACAGCCAGGTGACCACACAGGCCTGTCCCAGGAGGGCAGGATGGATGGATAACTGTAAATCCAAAACAAGGAACCACCTTCAGCCACAGCCTGGATGTTAAACTAAAGCCCTACTTGCCTTGCAAACCAGCTGTAAATTCGCCTTGTGAACTAATTCATTGCGAGCCGAATCCAACACAAACGGGAAAGGATTAAAAAGAAACACAAAACAGCAAAAGTTGACCATTTCTCTCAAGTCTATTTGTGAGATCTTGCTGTGCACAAAGAGGTTGCTTCGTGTCACAAAAGTTCTTCAACTTCAGGAGTAGTTTGACAGGAGCGAGGTGCTTTGGCGGAGCCCTACTGAAGGTCCCCACCCTGTACACACCTGCACAATTGGCCGCTCCATGGTCTCAGGTTAAGGTCTCGGCCCAACGGGTTAGAACGGGTGGGTGGAATAAATTATGTAAAAATTGGAGCCTTTGCTTCCTTTCACAAAGGGGTGTTGTGCACACGTGCATTCCTTCTCACGTAGCTCACTGTAAATCCAAAATGGCGGTGTCGTGGTAGTGTGGAATTGTGCGGCTCGGGTTAATGCCCTGCAGATGTGGGTTCAAATCTCACCAGGGCAGCTGGTGGAAATTTAAATTCAATTTATCAATAGTCTAAAGTCTCAGCAATGGAGCCGTGAAACTTTCACAACCGGTCTCCGAAGCCCATCTGATTCACCGATAAACTTTACCTGGTCTGGCCGACATGTGACTCCAGACCCACGGCAATGTGGTTGACTCTGAACTGCCCTCTGAAATGGTGAACCAAAACAGAAGTAAGGTCACTATAGTCCCAGTGGATGACAGGGCACGCAAGAGAGGGAGGGCTGGTGGTGAGTTTGACCTGAGGGTCACTGAGTCACACAGCATAGAAACGGGCCCTTCGACCCAACTTGTCCATGTCAACCAGATATCCTAAACTGAGCTAGTCCCATTTGCCAGCATTTGGCCCACGTCCCTCTAAACCCTTCCTATTCATATACCCATCCAGATGCCTTTTAAATGTTGTAATTGTACCAGCCTCCACCACTTCCTCCGGCAGCTCATTCCACACACACACCACCCTCTGCGCGGAAAAGTGGCCCCTCGGGTCCTTGTTAAATCTTTCCGCTCTCAGGCAATGGATGGGGCTGAGGAGGAGGGACGTTCACAGTAATCTCAACCAGTCCGAGTGTGAACCCACACCGTGTCACAACCCAGCCGTCCAGCCAACTCAGCAAATCGACCCCCTTGCAACCGTGGGCACTGTGGGGTGCACCCATGCCACAAGTGACAGAGGACAGTGACTGACCACCACCTTTTCCAAGGCAAGCAGGTTTGGGCAGCATTCTGCGGCCTTGCCTCGCAGGTGTCGGCCCAATGGGCCGAACAGCCACTGTAGGGATTCTGGTTCTCTCAATCGGAGACATCCGCAGTTGGTTACAGGGGTTGGTGGGGGTGGGGGTACCTTGGAAAGCTGAGGTCCTGAGGCTTGTGCTCAGTTCACTGTCCCAAGCTGATCGATCGCATTCAAGGACACCTGACCTGCTCCAACCCAGCCCCTCAGTACAAGGACCAGTAGAGAGCCCCAGTCTGGGCAGGAACATGTAGCTGCTCCCCATTCTGGGTAAAACCTCAGAGACATGGCTGGTCTCCAATTGCAGGACAAGGCAGAGAATCCCTACAGTGGCCATTTGGCCCATCGGGTCCACAATGACCCTCCAAAAAGCATCCTGCTTAGGCCCACCCCCCACCACCCTATCTTTATACTCCTGCATTTCCCATGGCTATCCCACCTAATCTGCACATCTCTCAAAATGGTGGACAATTTCCCATGGCTAATCCACCTTAACCTGCACATCTTTGGACTGTGGGAGGAAACCGGAGCACCCGGAGGAAACCCACGCAGGCACGGGGAGAATGTGCAAACTCCACACATACTGTCGCCCGAGGGTGGGAATTGAACCTGGGTCCCTGGCGCTGTGAGGCTGCAGTGCTAACCACTGAGCCACTGTACCCCTCACAAGAGGTCAATTGGTTCAAAAGTGAGTGAGAATGCGGGGGCTGCAGTTTGCAGGAGAGCTGCTGTTATAGACCGGAGAAATGCCACGCTGGTGGACCTCTGGCTGTCCACCAGATGGGCCCAGTGAGGCTGAGGGCACTCCCAATCATTGAGTCAGGGTGATACCCAAACTGGGCCTGGGCACTTCGCTCAGACACAACTGTGTCTCAGCACCCACCCTTCCCACACTGCAATGGCCATCATTACCATTGCTGGTGGCTACCTCCTCAACCAGCAACTGGCATCCAGTTTGGAATGGGGCACGTATTCCCATTGCCGCAAAGACAGGCACCCAAATGTGACCACTTTCTTAGGGATAGTTCTTAAGGATAAAGGGATCAAAGGATGTAGGGATTAAGCAGAAACTAGGGACTGAGTTGCATGATCCACCGTGACCATTTTGAATGGTGCAGCAGGCTCAAAGGGCTGAATGGCCTGCTACCACTCCTATCTTCTATGTTTTACACACAACAGTTATTCGACAAGTGTGCACCTGTAACAGTTTGACAAGAACAGCAGCATCTTAACAGGTGCTGGCCATTCAGACCCACGAGCCTTGTATTCCATGCCTACTGACATAAAGGCTAACATCCCAAAAGCTTTTTTGAATCACTTTCTGTACCAAACTGAGCCAATTTGACCATGTTCATTGTTCAGAGACAGTTCAGGGATAGGAATTCTGCAGCGAGTAACTCACTTCCTGACTCCCCAAAGCCTGTCCACAAGGCACAAGGCAGGAGTGTGATGGGATACTCCCCACCTGCCTGGATGGGGGCAGCCCCAACAACACTCAAGAAGCTTGACACCATCCAGGACAAAGCAGTCACTTGATTGGCACCGCATCCACAAACATCCACTCCCTCCACCACCGACGCTCAGTAGCAGCAGTGTGTACTATCTGCAAGATACACTCCCAAAATTCACTCAGGCTCCTCCAATAGCACTTTCTAAACCCATGACCTCTATCATCTGGAAGGACAAGAGCAGCAGATACATGGGAACAGCCCCACTCCCTGTCCTGACTTAGCAATATATCACCGTTCCTTCCCTGTCACAAGGCAAAAGTCCTGGAACTTCCTCTCAAAGGTACTGAGAGTGTATCTACAGCACATGGACTGCAGCGGTTCAAGAAAGCAGCTCACCACCACCTTGTCCAAGGAAATTAGGGGTGGAGAATAAATGCTGGCCCAGCCAGTGATGTTCATGTCGGATATAACAAAAGGACCCAGGGTTTATTCAGGCTTCACTCTACATTTCCACCAGAAAAGCAGTCTTCTGGCTGCTTACAGAAAGAGACAGAAACCAGGTCTAGTTTGACGTTAATATTACAGCAATGTTTGCAATAAATGCCAGATACTGTGATTAATTGAATTGAGATATGAGCAGCAGGGCTATAGATTGTGTTAACTTTGCTTTAGAGAGCACTTCACACTGTCTGGTCACAAGGGAAAGAACGATATCTGGGGCCCTGAACTTGGCAGCGAACCTCACCAGCTAAAGCAATAAGCTGACTGATGTCTGTCTCCTCTTCCTCGATGTAGACTTGGTCAACTGATGTGAGAGGACCATGGGAATGACAACACACTTTGTTCCTCTTAATAACCTGTGCATTTATATAGCGCCTTTAATATGGTTCAGACCATCCAAGGTGTCTCACAGCAGCACCACGGGACAAATGAGCCACAGGAGGAGGCATCTGATGGCTAAGCTATTGGCCAAACGGGTAGGTTTGAAGGCTTCGCTTAAAGCAGGAGGGTGCAGTGGAGAGGCTTATAGAGAGAGAGGGTGTCTGAGCCTAAAGGCAGAGCCACACAATGGCGATGTGATGGAAATCAGGGATTTGCAAAATCAGACTGGAAGACAGCAAGGATCTCAGAGGGTCGGCATGTCACTCACAATGCATTAAGGGGAGTATAGCAACAGATGTGGTGCCCAGAGATGGGATGTTTGCTGCATTGAGTGACCAGAAGAATGAAAAGACTATTCTCAAAACTCCGGGTTCACAAAACCCAAACACAGCAAAATAGACCCAGTAACAACAATAAGGAGAAACTGAAACGATGTTGGTGGAATTCCAGAACAGCAAATTTGAACAACGTCAAGTTGAAGTGCATTACTTTACTGAAGCTGACAACATATCGTCCATAAATAAAAATTGAAAGGACTGCGGATGCTGTAAATCAGGAACAAAAACAGAAGTTGCTGGAAAAGCTCAGCAGGTCTGACAGCATCGATGAAGAATAAGTCAGAGTTAACGTTTTGGGTCCGGTGACCCTTTGTCAGAACTGGGGAAGGGCTATTTGGTTTTGAATTCAGGATGATGGACAAACCCAATCTGAAGCATCAAAACCAGCTTGAGATTCAGATTTTAGAAGCAATTGGACATTAATACGTCATCGCCCTGAGAGACTGCATCTGTAAATTGCCCGACTGTAATTGAACCCTCCTACCCATAGGGGCGCTGTAAAACCACCATTGGCAGGTTTGTCACTCCAATTTCCATTACATTAATGCACACAAATTCATCATGCATTTAACAAAGGAGACGACAGGATGGATGCTGTTCAGGTGGGGACCATACAGAATCATAGAATCCCTACAGTGTGGAAGCAGACCATTCGGCCCATTGAGTCCACACTGACCCTCTGAACAGCATACCACCCAGAATCATACCCCCACACCCCATCCCTAAAACCCCACTCTTCCCCTGGTTAATCCACTTCGCTTGCACACCCCTAGGTACTACAGGGTGACTTAGCGTGGCCAATCCACTTCCTCCCACACATCCTTGGACTGTGGGAGGAAACCGGAGCTCCCGGAGGAAACCCACACAGACACAGGGAGAATGTGCAAACTCCATGTAGCCCGAGGGTAGAATCAAACCCAGGTCCTGGGGCTGTGAGGCAGTAACGCTAAACACCAAGCCAGTGTTCCACCCTTAACTCATCTGCCCACTTTGGCCCAATTATCTACAAAGCCTACTGAGCAATTTACCCTTGGTCTGAACTCCATCGCTGAAGGTTATGCACTCTCTCACAATGTGCAACGCCATGGGAGGTGGGTTAGAGTTGGGAAGAGGAATGTACGACCTGCCTTCATAAACAGCCTTTTGTGATCACAGGGTCATCCACAAAGTGGATTACAGCAATTTTTAAGTGCATTTGGCGTTGGTCCCTGTTGCAATGGCGGATATGCGGCAGCCATCTTGTGTGCACCAAGATCTCACAAAACGGCAACGTGAAAATCAACAGCTAATTTGTGCAGAGTAGTTGATGAAGAAACATTCAATAGGCAACCGTGCGGAACACCCTCTGTTTGTTTTGGAAATTGAGCCCAGGGATTAAGCCCATCTGGGGAAGGGCGGGAGAGATGGAGCATCATGTAATATCTCATTCAAAAGGACAGCAGGGCAGCACTCCTTCAGTATCGCACTGGTGCATCGGCCTAGACTTTGCCTTCAAGACACTGAATCCGTAACCTTCCATGAAAGTGGTGAATTTAGATGGCTATGGAGATAGGGCTGGAGAATGCAATTAGTTGAATCTTTCTTTTGGGAGCCAGTACTGACACGATGGGACAAATGGCCTCCTTCCGCAGTGTATAATTCCATGATTCTCACTCAGAGGAATGTGACTCCTTCAAGCTTCTAACCCAAAAGAAAGAGGAATGGAGGCCTGGTTTGGGCTATGGGGAGAGGCTATTTTCCCTGGAGTGTTGAAGGCTGAGGGGTGACCTCAGAGAAGTTTATAATACCATGAGGGGCATGGATAGGATGAGTAGCCAAGGTCTTTTTCCCAGGGTAGGGGAGACCAAAACTAGTGGGCATAGGTTTAAGGTGAGTGGGGAAAGATATAAAAGGGACCTGAGGAGCAACTTTTTCAACACAGAGGGTGGTGCGTGTATGGAACGAGCTGCCAGAGGAAGTGGTGGAGCTGGTACAGTCACAACATTTAAAATCCATCTGGATGGGTACATGAGTAGGAAGAATTTAGAGGGATATGGGCCAAATGCTGGCAAATGGGACTAGATTAATTTAGGATATCTGGTTGGCATGGATGAGTTGGACTGACAGGTCTGTTTCCATGCTGTAAATCTCTATGATTCTACGATACATGGGTCCCTGTTGGAAGGCTATTGGCTGCTGCAGGAGAAGTGGTGAGTGATCGGAACCCATCAGGAAAGTACATTGGTAGCCTGCAATAAATTAAGGAAGACATCACTTGCCTGACTCTCTGACCAGGTACAAATCAGAAGAGTCACTCGGACTGGTGCTGAGGTACAACGATCATTGTTTCACTGAGCTTTCAGTTCAGACAGATCCCTGACAGCAACAGCAAGTGAAAAATTGAATTAATTCAGGCAAAACCTTGGGCAGAGAAGAAATTTCTTTAAGCTGCAATGGAGCAACTTCCCGACTAAGAGTCTGAATGGGCAAAGGTACAATGAGGGGAGCTGCCAAACGATGGTCAAAAGGGTTCACAGAGGCTCCTGAGTTCCCAGGAAGGATTTTGGAAAGGAGTCAGAGGACAGAGCTTGGTGACAGCATACGACAAAACACCATAAGAAACAGGAGCAGAAGTAGGCCATTCAGCCCCTTGAGCCTGCTCCGCCATTCAGTAGGATGTTGGCTGCTCCAACATTCCTCATGTCTGCTTTCCAGACTCAACTCTTCCAATCGACTCTGGACTGGTCTCCAACATTCTACCCTCCTGAAACTTAAGGTCATCTAAAACTCAGAATCTTGTTCTCTGATTACCCCTGTGCTCATTGGCCGAACCTGGCTCCTGGTCAAGCAACATTACGATTTCAAATCCTTCCATGGCTTCCTCCCTACGTCCATAATCTCCTCAGTCTCACAATCCTCCAAGGTATCAGCGCCCCTCCATTTCTGGTCTCTCGTGTATCCTCATTTTCATTATTCCATCATTGGTGGCCATATCTGAAGTACCTCTCCTACATGCACCTTGATAACTAGTCACTAAATGGCAATGCATGCTGGAGGGGCTGAATGGCCTCACCCTGTCCCCACAAACATAATCCATGCCAGAGTTCACTTGGCAGCCTCAGCGCCTGACGGGAACAGCGAACACAATAATCCAGTGTGGGATTAAACAACTTGGAAGGTCAAAAGCAGCATGACTGATCCAAACGCAGCAGGGATCACACTCAACCCCTTCTACGTTCTTGGGCCTCCCCACCATCTCCCAGCCCTGACAGTCTTCGAGAAATCTGCATTCCTCTTTCTTGAGCTTCAACATTGCTTAGTCCTTTACTTTCAACACTGACGACCATACCTTCAGCCATCAAGGCTTCAAGCTCTGGGGCCTGCTCCCAAAACCTTTCTAATTCGCACTCCCCCACCAACACTGTACGAGTTTGCATTTCATTACATTCCACTGAAACACCTCTGGGCATCTGCTGTATTAAAGCCAGGACATAAATACAGTGGTTGCTTCTAGATGATAATTAGGCTGTGGCTCAGTGAGTAACACTGCCTTCTGAATCACAAGGTTCTGGGTTCAAGTCCCATGCCAGGTCTTGAGGGAAAAACTTTATGCTGATACTCCAGCCCAGTACTGTTGGGAGTCCCACACTGTCAGAGGTCCATGAGAAATTAAAACCAAAACCCATCTGCACTGTCAGGTGGAGCAAAAAGATCTTAGCGATACAGTCCCAGTGGATATCATTCATGATAAGTCAGTGACCTGGCTTGATAGATCATTGTTAAAACCAGAACAAATCAAACTAAGAGGTTTCTCACTGAACACAAGCACACAATGCTTCAACAATAAAAGAGAAGCTTATTACATGGGAAATGATGATAAAATATAATAATCCAATCTATCAATTTATAATACACAAAGATTTTTAATCACACAATAGAAGTATTTCCTAAAAATTTATCCATGAGAAGTGAGCATTGCTGATTGGGCCAACATTTATTGTTACCCTTGAGAACGTGGCCTTTTGGAGCTGCTACAATCCATTAATCCCAAAATATACCTACATCATAATTATAACCCCAAATATAACCCCATTATTCCCAAAACACTTGTATATTGAAAATAAATGAAACTGCATTTTGCATGGAACCCAAAACCCCTGGTACCTTATTCAATGTGCAACTCTTATAATACTCATACCAGAGGCCCTGTACGTATCACATAGGTAGGTTTAAGTCACTTTCAACTTCAACTTTTAGACTAGAACTCCAGCTTTTTCCCGCATCTGTCACACGTACTCAGCTTTAAGTAAGCCCTTCAGGGATTTATTCCAACACTTCTGGTCTAGGACTAACACTAATTCTTCATTCTAAGATAGCTGAGCTCACTATATATCCTTCCCTTCTCAGAAGCACTGCTCTATTCAACCATCCTATTCCAACATCTTTAGGACGTCTGGGCTACTTAAAGTCAAAAGTGAAACTAAAAGTCTCTCTCAGCGATGGGCATTTCCTTGTGACTAAAAATAAACAACTCCCTAAAGTCTCTCAACAAACTTTGAGGCCCCAGTATTTCTTATGTTGGTCACAAAGCAATCTAAACAGAGATGTCCATCAGTATTGCACAAAACCCATTCACTCAGGCCTCAAACCTATTTTTAAACAGAAATCACCATGATGACAGAAATACTTACAAATTAATTTCAGACACACAAAAAACTCAAGTCAAAGTAACATTAAAAATGGTATACATAGATCCCACAGTTTATATCACAGAAGTCTCTTGAAAAGGAGCAGGGTAATTGGACCAATATTTATCCCTCAACTAATATTAGACAAAGTGATGATCTGGTCTTCTTCACGTTACTATCTCTGGGGTCTTGCTGTGTGCAAGTTGACTGTCTTTCACTAGTCATAAAGTGACTTGAGACATCTGGCAGTCTTGAAAAGTAGACACTATATTTTTATTTTGATACAAGTGCAAGTTTTTCTTTATTTTCTGAACTGCTTGTTGCTAAAGCATCGCCTGTTCAGTTGGACCCTTGTCGGAATCTGTCGCAGCAATCAAAGAGGTTTTTTGGGAAACAAGTTCATAGTTGAGTCTCAAAAGGGGTTTTGTGTTACTCACCATTAGAGGTCACTAAGCTACTGGAGCAGAATAATACTCGCTGACTGCACCATACTGGAAATCTCTGGCATACCTGAAAAGCAAGAACGGGGGGTGATTTTAGTGAGAGTAGGATGATATACAAAACACTGTAGAACAACATGATTCTCATCAGGCACAGCTCCAAGCATCACAAAATCCCCTCAGTGAAGTAACAATTGATTCTTACAGCTTTCAGTCCCCGTGACACAGACAGAACCTGAGAGAACTGCTAGAGTACAGCTGCTACATGAGTAAACAGCACTCTCGTACTGTGAGCAGTTTAAACACCAAATTACGGGACAGAGCTCCCAACTCTCCAATTCTGGACTCTTGCTGCAGAACACCAAGTCCGAAAACGCCTGAAACTTAAACCTATGATTTTGACTGGGTGGCATGGTGGCTCAGTGGTTAGCACTGCTGCCTCACAGCGCCAGAGACCCGGGCTTGATTCCACCCTCGGGCGACCGTCTGTGTGGAGTCTGTATGTTCTCCCCATGTCTGCGTGGGTTTCCTCCCACAGTCCAAAGATGGGCAGGTTAGGTGGATTGGCCGTGCTAAATTGCCTATAGTGCACAGGGATGTGTAGGCTAGGTGGATTAGCCAGGCTAGATGTGTGTTATGGGATACAGATCTGGGTGGGATGCTCTTCAGAGGATCGGTGTGGACTCAATGGGCTGAATGGCCTCTTTCCGCACTGCAGGGATTCTATGATTACTCAGAGGAAGCATGAGTTTCAGGAACACAGGGAGTTTGTCTGAACTGATTGTGGCCTTAGCTCCACGTGGCTCTCTGTCCCCCATAACTCCTCGATTCAATTGTTGATCAAGATTTTAATTCAGCCTGGACTGTGTTCAATGATCCAGCTTCTAACTGCTCTTGGAGGTTGGAGAATTCCAAAGACTCTCAGAGAAGAAAGTACTCAGAAAATTGATTCATTACAGCCATTCTGCCCATCGAGCCTGTGCTGCCTTAAATGGGAGACCTTCTGTTTATGAAACGGCATTCCCAAGCTTTAGGCATGCTCACCAAGAGAAATACCACCTCAGTGTTCACCCTGCCAACACCCCTCATTGTTACAGGCTACAAGATCACAGATGAAGTGGGGGAAGGACGCTCAGGGTAAAGCGATCTTAAAGATACAAACAGTCACACCACAAGCAATTCTGCACCAGGCTAAGGAACTTGAGTGGCTAAAACATCTCTGCTGCGGTGAGGAAAGGCCTCACCTCAAATCATCTTCAGCGGTTATCCCTGCAAACATCATTAACGTGCTTGGAATATTGCTGAACCTGCACATTGATCACCAGCACGATGCAGCAAGTGGCTGAGTAAGAGTGTAGAGTTAATGAGCCCACTATAAAATATACATCGAGAGATTCACATAATGGCTAGGAATTGAGAAGGCGCTGCCCAATTTGGAAATGGAATGTATGACAACGACGGCCAAAAAATTCTTGACGTTAATTAGAATTTGCCGTTTGAATGTATAGATCTTGAGAATTGTTGAGAAAAGATTTTTGTTTTGCGTTTATCAGGGCAATTCACAAGATGCACCAAACGTTTCCCAATCGCTAAATAGTCCTGAGTGTTCAAAGAATCACACTGAGAAACGATGTCGGATGGTCAGTCAGACTCACAGCATGGTACAGCTGGGTGTAGAGGAACTTATGTTTATTGATACACAGGGCCCTGATTTTTACAGGCTGATAGAACATATACACATACTGTATCTTTTTCGACTCAACAAAATAAGCGATAGCCATTCATTTGCTCATTTCTTGGCAATGCCTTGATCAGAGTCAACCTGCTTGGTTGAACAAAGCTCGGCAGTTAATTGTCAATCATCATCAACTGGTACTTTATCCATGGCAACATCTGGCCAGAGTTCACTTGCTAACCAATCAGCACACTCCTCTAGGAATATAAATATTTCGTTTACCCTTTACTTTGGTATTTTTTGCGATCACCTTGATGAGTGCAAGATGAAATGACCGAAAGTGCACCTGTGGCATCAGTACTCAAAAAGACCAGTCAGCCATTACAAGCCTGGTTAGAAAGTAATGTCCACTTGGGCTCTGACCTATTACTGTACAGTAACATTACAGCTGGCATTCTCACCTCTTGGTCAGAAGATTGTTCATTTAGTTTCCACTCCAGAGCTATAAACACACCAAAAGCTGAGAAGGGTCTAGGCCCAAAACGTCAAGCTTTCCTGCTCCTATGATGCTGCTTGGCCTGCTGTGTTCATCCACCTCCACACCTTGTTATCCCAGGGCAGTGTAGACAGACCAGTGTGCCACAGGGTCAGCGCCGAGGGAGAGCCGTGCCGCTGCGGGGTCAGCGCCGAGGGAGAGCCGTGCCGTCACAGGGTCAGTGCCAAGTGAGAGCCGGACTATCGGAGGGTCAGTGCTGAGGGTGGACTGTAGCACAGTGCCCTGAAATTATTTACTGAACAAGCAGCAACCCCAGCACACCAAACTAACTGAAGCATTCACGTAGTGAGCAGACCCACAAAATCAGAATATGGTTTGATAAATCACAAACCGTTCCACAGATGGGGCAGCCTAGCGTTGCATACATTAGACTCACGAAAGCCACCCAACACATATATGTTCTAATATCTGGGCTTCTGAATGTGGTTTATCAGCTCAAAACGTTAACTACATTTCTCCTTCGACAGCTGCTGCTGAGCGTTTCCAGAATTCTCGGGATTTATTTCAGATTTCCGGCAGCTGCGGAACATTGCTTTTGAATATTGGCTAGTGGGGTGCAGGATGACTCAGGTACACGCAAGGAGTGAAAATTAAAAATCATTCAAATTCAACCATGACCAGGCAGTGAGACTACGGCTTTGACTTCAGATGACAAGTGTGACAAAAAAAACTGGAGACTGGACTCAAGAGGAATAACTGTGTTAGGGCAGGGACCGGAGAGAGAGGACTGTGATCATGGAGGCTGGGATAGCATGGAAGCCGAATGGTATTCCTCATCTTCGATTAGTGAACCCAAGTTCCCCCCCTTTTTTTGGGTGGGGGTGGCTCCTGGGAACAATTCTTTTTCTGACTCATCTCCACCACGTCCCTGTACCATTTCCAACTTGTTAACAAACGTTTGTCCTGCCATTACTTGCAGATGGACAGAAAACATTCCTGAGATAACAAGGTGTGGAGCTGGATGAACACAGCAGGCCAAGCAGCATCAGAGGAGCAGGAAGGCTGACGTTTCGGGCCTAGACTCTCCTTCAGAAATTTCAGAAGTTCCTGAAGAAGGGTCTAGGGCTGAAATGTCAGCCTTCCTGCTCCTCTGATGCTGCTTGGCCTGCTGTGTTCATCCAGCTCCACACCTTGTTATCTCAGATTCTCCAGCATCTGCAGTTCCTGCTATCTTGGAAAACATTCCTGTTCCCTGGAACGTCAGACACTGCAGGGTGGCCTTATAGAGGAGCCTAGATAAGGTGAATAGCCGAGGTCTTTTCCCCAGGGTAAGGGGCTCCAAAACTAAGGTGAGAGGGGAAAGATTTAAAAGGGAGCTTAGGGGCAAACTTTTCACACAGAGGGTGGTGCGTGTGTGGAATGAGCTGCCAGACAAAGCCGTAGGTGCAGGTACAGTTACAATGTTTAAAAGACATTTGGACAGATACATGAATAGGAAAGGTTTAGAAGGATATGGGCCAAACACAGGAAAATGGGACTACATCAGTTTGGAAACAAGTTGGGCTGAAGGGCCTGTTTCCATGCTGTATGACTCTGAAATAAGTGGATCATAGGAAGCATGGCTTTTCTTTCTCCCTGCCCCTAGGAAGGATATGAAAGCAATAAAATATTCACGACATTCAAATAATTTTCTTGCCAGCGAAACCATTTCGCTTGAAGGTGACTTAAAATGTGAGCACGTCAGCTCACAGGGGCTCAGATATCTCGGGAAACTGAATCCCTTAAACAGAGATTAAAGAGAAGGAGTGAGAAAGAAAGGATGAGACAGCACGAGAGTGCAAAAGCGCAAGACAGAGAGAGAGCCAGAGCCAGGGAGACAGACAGAGACAGAGAGAGTGAGAGAGAGAGTGAGAGAGACGGAGAGAGGGAGTGAGAGAGACGGAGAGAGAGTGAGAGAGACGGAGAGAGAGAGAGAGAGAGAGAGAGAGAGAGAGACAGACAGAGTGAGAGAGATGGAGAGAGAGAGAGAGACAGACAGAGAGAGAGTGAGAGAGACGGAGAGAGAGTGAGAGAGACGGAGAGAGAGTGAGAGAGACGGAGAGAGAGAGAGAGAGACACAGAGTGAGCGAGATGGAGAGAGAGAGACAGACAGACAGAGAGAGAGTGAGAGAGACGGAGAGAGGGAGAGAGAGACAGAGAGAGAGTGAGACACAATGAACAAGAACAGGCTGGTGGCAGACAGTACAATCAAGGAGGGGAAGAAAAGAACAGAAATTTAGAAAACAACGGATATTGAATGATGCATTAATATTTTAAGGTAGTTTTATCATCTTAAGCGTTATCATGAAATATTCAACAATTCTATCACCAATATCACAAGGAAACAAACCAATTCTCAATATTCTGATATTTGGAGGTGTGAATGCGCATTCTAAAAGGATAGGAATTTACACGTCTGAAAAACACTTACAACAGAATTGACCATACACTCACCAGAGAGAGGGAGAATGACCAGCGTTGGTTTGAAAGGGAGTGACAAACATCTGCCAAGGATCAATGGATCTTTGGAACCCAAAGATTACAAGACAGTTGCCAAGTACAAAGGAGAATGGAAGAGAAGGCCATGAAGACAGATGGGAGCAGATTCTCTTGAAGCATGAATGCCAAAGATCCATTGAGCCAAATGTTCTGTTTCTGAGCCATAAATGTCATGTATAAAAGCTC
Source organism: Ginglymostoma cirratum (assembly GCA_024137785.1). Taxonomy (NCBI): domain Eukaryota; kingdom Metazoa; phylum Chordata; class Chondrichthyes; order Orectolobiformes; family Ginglymostomatidae; genus Ginglymostoma; species Ginglymostoma cirratum. The sequence goes on from JAHRHZ010000071.1 coordinate 21,596,781, forward strand.
AGAGCTCAGTGCTACATCTACCCACACAAGTGTTCCTGAAGGGGTCTCAACCTCCACCATTTCTGACGGATAACATTGGGAATTAGTGCTGTCAGTCTCAAAAGTGAAGGACTTGAATCTGCTGGATGGAAGTTGGTAGCCTTCAACCTGTGTCTGGCTGTGTCATGTAAAGGTACAGTGGTGTCACCCAATCTGCTCCATTCCTGATGGGAGATACCAGCAAGCTTGGCTTTGAAAGAACTCTGGACACATTCTCTCTGTGTCCCCATAAATGCTGACTGACAGTCCTCAGCCAGACTTCTTTTAAATTTTAAATCAGACAGGCTGATTCTGACGATTAGAGCACTGCCAGAGAAATTAACAAGTGAATAACCCTCACCTATTTTGATGAGTTGAAAATGGCAGAGTGTTGGGTGCATTCTCCATGGCATCACCTCTAGAAAGCACAGTCCACCTGCTAACCAATCAGCACTCTCCTCACACACGAGAAGAAGTCTTCAATCTATGCTCGCAACTGATGTTTCTCATTCCTGGAACCACTCTGGTAAATTGCTTCTGCACTCTCTCCCCAACACATTCACACCATTCCTATAATGTGGCACCACAACTGCACACGGTACTCGAGCTGAGGTCAGACAAGTTCAACATCACATCTCTGCTCTTTAGTCTATGACCCTCTTGCTCATGCTCCTTTCCAAGGGGAGAGGCAGTGGTGTAAAGGCAACGTCATTGGAATCGTAGAATCCCTACAGTGTGGAAGCAGACCACTCAGCCCACCAAGTCTGCATCGACCCTCTGAACAGCATCCCACAGACCCAGAGCCAACCCCCCAATCTATGCCCGTAATGCCACATTTCCCATGGCTAATCCACCTAGCCTGCACACCCCTGGACACTGTGGGTAATTTAGCATGGCCAATCCACTCTAATTTGCACATCTTTGGACTGTGGGAGGAAACTGAAGCAGCCAGAGGGAACCCACACAGACACGGGGAGAATGTGCAAACTCCACACAGTCACCCGAGGGTGGAATCAAACCCAGGTCCCTGGCGCTGTGAGGCAGCAGGGCTAACCACTGAGCAACTGTGCCATGCTGGACTAGTAATCCAGAGCTCAGGAGACTAGTTCAAAACCGACTACACCAGATGCTGACATTTGAATCCATTAATCTGGAGGAAAATGCCAGGCGAATGCAACAACACAACCTTTGTGGTAAAACTAACATCCTTTAGGGAAGGAAATTGGCTGTCCTTACCTGGTCTGGCCTACACTTGACTCCAGAGCTACAGCTCCAGTTGACAGGTGGTAAATAGTAGATTCAACAGGCAATTCAGGGACAACGCCTTCGCCCAGTGAGAGTGGAGCTGGTTACGCTGCAAATAGCTGAGGGGAATAGTATCCATAGGAACAAGCCAAAGGGAGGAGTTGGGAGCATAAAGATGTGTTGCCAGGGTCAGATGACGGGAAGGGACTCATGTGGAACTTGAGAACGGGACCCCCACCCACAGACACACCAGCTCCATTACACGCTGTGCACCCACAGCTTGGGGAGGCTGTGAAACAGCCGCATGTTGTGTGTTAGTTGCTGGGCACATACTTTTCAGCTGCTTAATAGGGCTATGACCCAAATCAGAGTAAGTACAACAGCAAAGTGGGGGGAGGGGGGCTACAGGGGAGGTGGTGGCCGGCTGAGTTCTCTCACCAACCAATGGGAACCAGCTGGGGGCTCAATCCTCGAAGGAAAGAATTCCGAAGAAGCAAACCCAACTGGAGGTAGGGCTTTTAGTACCTACCACTGACAAGCGAGCGCTGAATCACCTTGTACAACATGTTAATCTGATCTCAGTTAAAGCGAAACACAGAGGGTCACATCTTTATGAAGCAATGACAGAAGACAGGTTTAGAGGAGGCAGGGTCAGTTGTCCACTCTGTATGCTAAAGATCTGCCTGACATGAATCCTTTAGAGTCTTTGAAAGGATTTCAAATTAATCAGCTGTGAGTTTAATACCGAATCTCCTTCGTTGGCCTGTTCAATATCTTACAGCGATTGAGAAATAGTTCTCCCGTTTTAAGGATGGAAGCCCAAAATGTTGCCAGTCTTTCCCGTGAGGTGTGAATTCCAACCCCCAGCTGCTGTTCTCTGTGTGCCAGAGCCAAAGTTTGAATGTCTCCTCCCCCATTGGTGCCTCCAAACACACCACCACCTCCCAAACCACTCTCTCTAAAATTGCACACAGAGCTGAGGTAGAAATATATCATTCTGTTCCTTTGTGGTCTATGGGTCAGAACCCTAACCATAGGAGTGCATTCATACGGTCTGCAGCAGGTCAGGAGAGTTGTTACTCACTACCGCCAACGTGAGGGCATTTGGAGGATGCAATAAATGCCAAGCTGGCCAGCAATGTACACATCCGAGAATAACTGTACATCGCTCAGATATCCTGGGACCACAGGATTAGCATATGAAGACATAGGAGAATTACCTTTATTGTCACATGAACTTGCACGAGTACAGTGAAAAGTTGATAAGTCACTACTTATGGTGCCATCTTGGTTACAAAAGGTACCATGGTACAAATTCTTAGGGAAAAAAATTGGAAAAATGAAGAAATAAAAGTCCAGCAATAAATTAGAAAGATGGAGAAATAAGAGAGTTCAGAATAACGGTCCTTCCAACCCAGACCGCACCAGACTTCACCTCAAGCCTGGGAGTCTGAGACCGCACCGGGCCCGGGAGTCGGGTCCGAGCCTGTGCCGGGGGTCCAAGCCCATTTTCACCCCGGACATGACCGATGCTGCCTGAGGACAGGAGGTTAAAAAGAAAAAAGGAAAATAAAAGTGCAAAGAAAGGGGAAAAGTAAAGAAATGGAAGGAGCAGATGAGATCTGCAACAGGAGTCCTAATCTGCTGCTATCTTGAGCAGTGATAAGAGGCCAGATTGAGTTAAACTAGGTCTGTATTCATGGGGAGGTTAGACAAGTAACAGGGGATCTGACTGATAGATATAAATTTCTGACAAGGCTGGATGGACTAGATAGAGCGATAATGCTTCCCCCTGGCTTGAGGATTGGGGGTGATGGGGGGGGGCGGGGAGTATGTGGAGGCAAAGTCACTGAATAAATTTAAGAAAGAAAGGGATTTCTAAAAGTTAAAGGGTGTCAAGAGGCTTGGGGAGAGCAGGGATAATGTGGAGATAGAGTTCGCCATGATTGTACTGAAGTAATTGGCGATTCAATGGGCTGAAAAGCTGACTGCAGTCCCTATTTCCTTTGTTTCCATGTCCAGAGAGTTACCACACCCTCAGTAAAAACAAAACCTCCTGCACCGAGACTGAAAAAAACAGAATGCCCTAGACTGTTTTTCCATTGTCACCGAGACAACAGCACAATAATAAATTAAAACTTGTGCAGCGAAGGAAACTTGACCTCAAAGCATTCCATTCTCGGAACTGGGGAACGATGGCTTATTTTCAAACTCGATTCCTATTCATAGAGCAGCCAGTTTTCCATCAAACCTACAAACCGTACCAAGAATATTCAAACTTATCAGTGTTTCTTATTTCCAAATATGGAAATACCCAGGATATCATCAAACCATTCTGGAACCTGTTTCCTCACTTACAGCACTTTCATTCAGTGAGGTACATGAAAGAGCCATGGGGAAATGTGTCCCCATTGGGAGTAGAATCTGAGCTGAGAAAGTAACATAGACAGATCTCTCCTTTATTTCTCTCATCCAGCCAGTCTGCTTTGCCTTATTTTTTTTTTTGGAAAACCCCAGCCTGTGTTACACTGGAATGTCTGAATCAAAAAAAAAATTTTCTGACCAGTTTTCTAAAAATGGCAACACAGCCTGTGACAGTGTCACTGGCCGGGCCAGCATTTATTGCCCATCCCTAAGTGCCTTTGAGAAGGTGGTGCTGAGCTGCCTTCTGGGACCACTGCAGTCCATTTGGCATGGGCACACACGGTACTGTGAAGGACAAAGCTCCCGGATTCTGACACAGCGGCACACTTCCAGATCAGGGTGGTGAGTGGTTTGGTGGGGAACTTGGAAGTTAAGTGTGTGCTTTCCTCCTAGAGGTTAGAGTTCAGGGGTTTGGAAGGTGTTATCAAAGAAGCCTTGGGGGAGTTGCTGCAGTGCATCTTGTCGATATAGTGTGCACCGGCTGGTGCGGGGAGTGAAGATTTGTGAATCTGCTGCCACTCATGGGGGCTGCTTTGTCCTGGAGGACGCCAAGCTTCTCAAGGGTTATTGGAGTTGCACCCATCCAGGCAAGTGGGCAGTATTCCATCACACTCCTGGCTTGTGGACTTAGGTGGCAAATTATTCACTGCAGGATTCCCAGCCTCTGCCCTGCTCTTTTATTCATATTGACATGGTTAATCCAGTTCAGTTCTGATCATGGAGATTTGGCAATAGTAATGACACTGAATACTTGGGGCAGATGGACAGATTCTCTCTTGTTGAAATTCCAGCTTCTATCTCTAAACAACACCCTCTTGAGTATGTTGATAACACCCTCCGACATCACCTCCAGGACAACTTTTTTGCCCACTCACTTAACCTTTTTAACTTTACCAACAGGTTGAGTCGCCATTGTCCTAGACGACCATAGGGCTGCTCTCTCATTAGACAGAGACGACTGGTGGGGTTTTAACCTGAGGGTCATCACGCGTCAGGTGAGGGGAAAGGTTGAGAAGGACAGTCCTTCATTGTAACTTCAGCCTATGCTGTTGGCATCACGGTGCATCACAAACCAGCCATCCAGCCAACCGAGCTAACCAACCTTCTAACCTACCTATATCCCTCTACAGGCTCTTTGTGACATCCACACTACTTGCCTTCCCAGCTATTTTGTTTCATCCACAAACTTGACTATAGTACATTTACTTTCCCTTTCCAAGTCATGAATAAAAGATATTGTAAATAATTGTGGCCCCACTGATCCTTCTGGCTCTCTCATGTCACAGGTTGTCATCCTGAAAATTCACCCCTTGTCCCAATGCTCTGTTTTCTATTAGTTAGCTAATGCTTTATCCATGTTAATATACCATGGGGGCTCTCCTCTTAAGTAGCCTAATGCATGGTACTCATCAAACACCTTCTGGAGGTCCAAATATATTGCATCTACTGCTTCCTCTTTATCCATGCGGCTCGTGACCTCCTCAAAGAATTTGCTTTGGTTTTTTACTGTCACGTGTACTGAGGTACAGCAAAAACTGTTGTCGTATGGTGCTTTACAGGGCAGATCGTTCTATACAAGTGCATCAAAGTAACAGAACAGAGGGCAGAATACAGTGTTACAGCAGCTAAGAAGGGGCTTAGACAGATCAACAGCAACATTTAACAGGTCCATTCAAAAGTTTGACTGCAGCAGAGAAGAACCTGATGTTGAATCTGTTCATACATGTATACAAAAACTTTTATATCTTCTGTCTGATGGAAGATGGTGGAACGGAGTATAATTGGCGTAGGAGGGGTCAAGCATTGCTGTGCTTTCTTGACCATAGTGGCACCGTGGGTGGGCCAGCACAGATTGCTGGTGATCGTCACTCCCAGGAACTTGACTTTCTTGACCATCTCCATCTCAGCACCATTGACGCAGTCAGGGGCATGCCCTCCACTCTGCTTCCTGAAGTCAATCACCAGCTCCTTCGTTTTGCTGATATCAATGGAGCTTTTCAATTCCAGAGTTTTGCCGAATCCAAATTTCAGCACATTCCATGTCTGAGGTTTTGGATTACCTAGCCCAGTGAGATTAGCATTATGCCACTGCCTCCTCCTTACTGCATTGGAGGATGCTACAACAATGCAACTTGTTGTAGCCCTTAAATTGTTAAAAGTTCAAAGCAATCTCTCCCTACACCTTCTGCTTCTCCAGTGTAAATATTCCTGGTGTCTTTAATCCCTTGGAGCTCAGGTGCCTGATCCTTAGTAACCAGGTCTGTGATGTCTCTGGAATGAGTCATTATCTGCACTGCAGTTTGCAGTAATCCACATGGGAATAGCAAATGAGGACTCGGAGAGACTTAAACACTGCTGGCAATAAATCCTGAACCATTTCCCACTGAAGGACAAATGCTAACAAGCCAAAATGAATCAGTCTTCTGGCCTTTGAAGGGTTAAGGCACTGGTTTTGCACCTCAGAATGACTACACACCAGTGCTTCTAGAATGTTCCAAGTGGAATTATGTAAATATGGCACAAAGCAGAAAATCCTGAAATTTATTTTGATTGTCAATCTGGCAGCCTTCCCCCTGCTGTTTACTCTTGGCACTTGTCCGAGAGCATACAGCCAAGTTAAATCAACACTGGGATAGCTCATCAGTAAGCAACTGAAAGCAGCCAAGTCCAATGAGATTTTGTGTATGAATCAGGCAAATGCCAATGTGAAAGAAAAGCAGGTTCACACTTAACAGTGTTTTCACACTATAATGGTGGAAAGACCGCTGCATTGTTTTAGATGTTAAACTGAGGATGGGAATTTCTCCCTGATGTTCTAGTCAAAACGTAACCCTCCGTTACCATCACTTAAGCAAGAAAAAAAATTGGCTGCTCATTATCACACCGCTGTTTGTGGGATCTTGCTGGTCACAAACTGGCTGCTGTGTGTTCGGCACCACAACAGTGACTGCATTTCATGAACGGACCTCTCTAATTTCAAATCTAATGCTGCTCTTGCTTTGTGTGCCTCCTGTGCAGTAGTAACCTTGTATGTCTCACTCTAAGCTCCGTATAATCTGTGTGTACTTGCTTACTGCGATCTGCCTGTACTGCTCACAAAACAAAGCTTTTCACTGTACTTAGGTACACATGACTACAATAAATCAAATCAAATTTACCATCGGCCGTAAAGCGGAACAGGGTGTCCTGAGATTTCAAACAAAATTCGAGCCCCTCTTTCTTCATATGTTGCGGACTGACTATATAAGTCTATCACAACACTTACAGGAGGCCACAAGAACAAGTCTTCATTCATATAATGTCTTTGAAACACCCCAAGGCACTTCACCGGAGTGGTAGCAAACACTATTTGACACAGAACCACATCAGGAGGCAATGGAATAAAAGTGAAACACTGCAGAGGCATGAATGAAAGACAAAGTGTTGGAGAAGCTCAGCAGCAGCTGTGAAGGCAGAAGCAAAGTTAACGTTGCAGTGTGAATTTGAGGAGTCACTTTCAGCTTGAAACATTAACTCTGTTTTCTTTTCCTCTCTCCACAGATGCTGACAGTCCTGCTGCATTTTTCTAGCACTTTGTGTTTATTAAGACACTAGGTTAAGTGACCAAAAGTTTGGGTTTTGAGGGATACACCTTTAAAGTGACGAGGTGAAGGGATTTTGAGGGAGGGAGGCAGGATGTGAATTACTGAGTTTAGGGCTTGAACAGCTGAAACAGTGCAAGGATAACCCAAAAATTCCCTCAACTGCTCCTCTTTAATGTATGCTTTAATGCATCATTGAGGTTGGACCCCTGATAGACTGGTTGAGGAGGAGGCCACGTTAGGAACTGTTTAAGTTTAGATTTCCAATTAACACTATTGTCCGTGAGTACTAAATATTACTGTACTCTGTAACCACGGATATACCAGGCTCTGGATTATAGTTACAATATTACGGACTTATCTTTGTAGCTTTTGTTCATGTCCTGTCAAGAGACACTCTCATTCTACAGTGGAGTGGTGTAGTCCAGTCTAGCTCCATCCATGCTGTGCTATTTCTACTCTGTGGTGTGCAGCTCCTGGACGTCATCGCAAGGTTGTTGCATGGTCCTGAAGCCCTTAGACAACAACCTTCGACAACAGCCTTTTCAATGCTCCTGGGGTATTTGTTTCCCCAAGTTTATGTCCATTAACATGGGTCATTGAGAGACAGTTTCTGACATTTCTGAACTCATCCATCCTTTACCAATGCAGTTGAAGCTGAAGCCATTTCCAATTTACTCTTTTCCCTAGAAAATCCTCTCAGATCCTTCGAAGGCAAAGGACGAGCATTTGTCTCTATTCTTTGCTCATGCTACAATGCAACTAGTAGTTCCCATCCCCAAGGCTTCAACTCACCACCATCAAGACAAACACACTGCTCGCTACACACCTCCCACTCGGGATCACGGCTCGATGGCCTAATCACATTACACCGAGTAATTTGATTACCATTAGTAGGGGATGATTTGGTTGTCAGCTTTTTCTTTGTACTTATCTCCTTGGAGCTACGCTCTGTGGATTAATCACCAGGGCAACAGCAAAGTCAACAAAAGACCTTTGTTCCTGTATACGAATAGTCAATAAAAATACATCATTACATGGAATATCCAGATGGTCCTCTACACAGATATGTCACTTTGGACTGGCATTTCAGTGCGGCAGAGAGGGAGTCCTGCATTGCCAGAGATACTGTCTATCAGAAGAAAGTTAACACAGAAACAGAGAAAGGTTGACAGGACAGAGAGACGGCAGGCACGAAGTACCCAGGCTAATCCCAGCTTCCAGCTGTTTGGGTCGTACCCTTTCTGTTCTGGTACCTCAACAGCATAGAGTTATTTTCAATCACGAAGAGAGTTTCTGCCTTTGTTGCCCTGCCATGCAATGAGTTCCAGACTGTCAACACCTACTGGATGAAACAAAAAACTCTTATCCTTCCATCAATTTTTTTTACATCTATGTCCCCTTGTTGCTGGCCTCTCTGCTCATGGCAATAGCTCCTTCCTACCCTGGTATCGTTAAAGCCCCACCTACCTGTACAGGTCAACAATTCAACATTACTATTTGAAAGGACAGGAGGTTAGGGCGGGGTAGAGCAGGTTTCCTGGTCTAATCTATTTTTGTACCTTTATATCCATGTTTTGTCAAAACCATTCTCATTCTACGATGTAATCTGGTGTGGTGTAGTCCACTCAAGTTCCATCCATGCTGTGCTATTTATATTCTGTGATATGCAGCTACTGGACATCATCACAAGGTTGCTCCAGGGTCCTGAAGCCCTTAGACAACAAACTCCAGCTGCCATTTCAATGTTCCTGGGGTATTTGCTTCCCCAAGTCTGTCCAGTTGAAGCTGAAAACATTTTCCAACTTACTGGATTAAGCCCTCAGTCAATATTGTTAAAACACACGAACCAATCATCTCCTTTTCTTGCGCAGCTTTGCCGTGCAGAGCAAAAGTGGTCAATTTATTTGGTAACATATTCGGAGCAACACCTCAAAAGTAATTAATTGGCTGTGAAGCACTTTGAGACATCGTGGTCATGACAGGTGTTATATAAATGCGCGCTGTTTCATTCCTGCCATTTTGTATATTGGACCATTCATCATCTTGCTTTTCAGCCCTTTGTTCCTTCCACAACAAAAAGAGCAAGACTTGGGCTCACTTCAAGAATTCACCGCACTAGCTGGCCAGAATGAATCAATGATGGAAGGCACATGTAATAGACGGCATCTTTAATCACCCTCTTCCGATCATCAGCCAAGAATAAAAGATCACGAAGCAGTGACAAGAGACAAGGCCCTGCAAATCTACTCCTGCACTGGTCATCCTTCAGGATCTCTAACCCATCCCTAACCTCTGACCAAGTTTCTATAGAGATTGCTTCAGACAGAGGATCCTCTGTCCTTCAGATGAAGGGTTTAGGCCCGAAACGTCAAGTTTTCCTGCTCCTATGATGCTGCTTGACCTGCTGTGTTCATCCAGCCCCATGCTTGTTATCACAGGACATTGGTGAGGCCACTTTTGGAATACTGTGTACACTTGTGGTTGCTCTCCTATAGGGAGGATATTATTAAACTAGAAAGGAGGCAGAAAGGATTTACAAGGATGCTACCAGGGCTGAAGGATTCGAGTTGTACAGAGGCGCTGGATAGGTTGGGACTTTTTTTCTCTGGAGCGTAGGAGTTTGAGGAGTGACGCTATAGAGGTTTATAAGGTCAGAGGAGCATAAATAATGTGAATAGCAAAGGTCTTTTTCCCAAAGTAAGGGAATTCAAACTAGAGGGCGCAGGTTTAAGGTGAGAGGGGAAAGATTTAAAAGGGACCTGAGGGGCAACATTTTCACATATGTGTATGTTGAATGAGCAGCCACAGGAAGTGGTAGATGCAGGTACAGTTACAACACTTAAGAGACATTTAGATAGGTACATGAATAGGGAAGCTTTCGAGGGGTATAAGCTAAGCATAGCCTAGTGGGACCACTTTAGTTTGGGAAACTGGGTTGGCATGGACGAGTTGGACTGAAGAGTCTATTTTCTGTGCTATATGACTTAAATGCTTTACGGCCGGTCAAGCACTTTGAGACGTCGAGGTGTTGAAAAGGTGCTAAAGAAATATAATATTCTTTTTTGTTGCTTTTCTATTTCATTCGACCCACTGTATTTACGGTTAACAAAACTGAACAGAGCCACGAAATGGGATTCTGCGACGCACAAATTAAATTCAAAGATTGTGCCAAACTAAAATGAAATTTGGCTTCGGACTTGGCCACAAGTCAAGAACTCTAGGTCAAGAGAAGAATTTTCCAGACATTTTGTCTCTCAATTGGCCCAAGCTTTTATTATGTTTTGCAGTTCTCCCGGGAAATCAATTTCTTTGGGAGTCAGGTAGAGATAGAGTCTGACACAGTATTCCAACCTTGAAGAATTTCTGCTCCCCTCTCCAACAGGATTTTTTCTTTAATCTTGACATAAATGCCACACTTTCCTGGATGCTATCAGTTCTGAGTAAGGGTCACTGGACCCACAACATTAACTCTGTTTTACTCTCCACAGATATTGCCAATCCTGTTAAGTTCCTCCAGCAATTTCTATTTTTGTTTTATGACTGAGTGGATGAGACAGATGGACTAGACAACAATCCCTTTCGTCATTGTTCATACATTTACGTCATTGTTAACAATGGCTCACTTTTGGGCAAATTGACATGGGAAAAGACTGAATATAACGTCTGTCATTGGGAAAATGTTACAGTCTATGATAATGGATGTAATAGCAGAGCATTTCAAAATACATTACATAATCAAGAAGAGTAGCATGGCTTCACGAAGAGTAAGGGACTGGAGGGTTAGCATTATAAGGAGAGGCTGAATCGGCTGAGACTTTTTTCCCTGCAGCGTAAGAGACTGAGAGGCGACCTTATAGAGGTCTATAATATCAAGACAGGCATAGACAAAGTAGATAGCCAACAGCTTTCCACCATCATACGGGAGTCTAAAACTAGAGGGCATAGGTTTACGGTGAAGGGGAGAGACACAAAAAAGGGTCCAGAGGGGCAATGTTTTCACACAGAGGGTGGTGAGTGTCTGGTAGAGGCTGGCAGAGGTGAGTACAATTTTGTCATTTAAGAAACATTTGGACAGGTATATGGATGGGATAAGTATGGAGGGATATGGTCTAAACGCAGGCAAATGGGACTAGACTAATTGTGAAAACTGGGCAGCATGGACAAGTTGGGCTGAAGGACCTATTTCCAGGCTGTAAACCTCCATGACACATGTATTAGAATTCTTGGAGGAGGTAACAAGATAGATAAAGGAGAACCGCTAAATGTAATAATTAGCATTTCCGAAAGACATTCAGCAAGGTTCTGCACAGAAGGCTATTAATAACAGTCCATGGCGTTGGAGGTGGCATGTTAGGTTGGCTGACTAGTAGACAGTTGGGATAAGAGGGGCACTTTCAGGAGTGTCACAAGGGATCAGAGTTGCGACCACAATTATTAATGACTTTGATAACAGAAGTATACTATAGCAAAGTTTGCAGACGACACAAAAATGGACAGGAAGGCAACCAGTGAATATGATACAGGGAGTCTACAGAGGGACATAGACAGGTTAAGTCAGTGGGCAAATTCTTAGCAGATGGAATAGACTGAGACAACATGAGATTATGCACTTTGTCAGGAGCAATTAAGGAAGTGACTACTATTTAAATGGAGAAAGATTTCAGAAAGCTGCAGCACAGAGATTTGGAAGTCCCAATGTATTAATCACAAAAGGCTAGCATCCAAAGACGGAAAGAACGGTTGATGCTGGAGTCAGAGATAACACAGTGTGGAGCTGGAGGAACACAGCAGGCCAGGCAGCATCAGAGGAGCAGGAAAGCTGACATTTCAGGTTGGGACCCTTCCTCAGAAATGGGGGAGGGGGAAGGGAGCTCAGAAATAAATAGAGAGAGGAGGGGTGGGGCTGGGGAAGGTAGGTGGGATGGCGATAGGTGGGCAGGTAGGAAGTAGTGGGGATTGGTCAGTGAGGTGGGAGGGGCAGATAGGTGGGAGAGAAGATCTTCTCTCCCACCGACAGGCTAGTATCCGAGTTCAGCAGACATTAGAAAGTAAATGGAAATGTGGCACTGATTTCAAAGGGAACTGGGTATAAAAATAGGGAAAATGTCCAAAAACTATACAAGGCTTGTTAGACGACACCGAGAACACTGTGGACGGTTTTGTGCCCTTTATCAAAGGAATGATATACTGACATTGGGGGCAATCCAGAGAAGGTTCACTAGATTACTCCCAGGTAGGCAGGGATTTTCTTATGCGGAGAGTTGAACAGATTGGGGCTGAATTTATTGGAGTTAAACATATATGATCGCTAGAGAACTTGACAGCTCAGACAGGGAAAGGCGGTTTCCCTTGTGGGAGGGTCTAGGATCAGACCCTCTGAATTCCACAGATTGAAATTCTTTACCAGAGGACTGTTGAAGGCTAGGCTATTAAGAATATTCAAGGTTGAGGACGACAGATTTTTAATTAGTAAGGGAATCAAGGGTTATGGGAACAAGGCAAGAAAGTGGAGTTGATCAGCTCATGATCTCATTGAATGACGGAGCAGCCTTGACGGACTGAATGGCCAATTTCTGCTCCTGCGTTTTGTCAGCTTCGGATCTCCCTAACAGTGAAAGGCGCAGAATTCTCCGTAATAACTGAAGAAAGATTTGCATTCATAAAATGGGGCGGCACGTGGCTCAGTGATCAGCACTGCCGCCTCACAGTACCAGGGATCCAGGTTTGATTCCACCCTTGGGTGACTGTCTGTATGGAGTTTGCACATTCTCCCCGTATCTGCGTGGGTTTCATCCCACAGTCCAAAGATGTGCAGGCTAGGTGGATCGGCCATGCTAAATCACCTGTAGTGTTCAGGGATGTGTGGATTAGGAGGATGGGTCTGGGTGGGATGCTCCAAGGGTCGGTGTGGACTTGTCTGGCCGAAGGGCATGTTTCCACACTGTAGGGATTTCTATGATCTAAAATTACCTTTCACAGCCAACTAAGTACTTTCGAAATGTTGTGTGGAAAACATGGCAACCAATTTACACACAGTGAGCTCTCACAAGTGTGATAGTAACGCAGATGTGTTTTTGTTTATGAATGAAGGATAAATATCATCCAGGACATCAGAGTACTCCTCTGCACTTCTTCAAAACAGTGGCATAGGATATCTTACATCCACCCAGGGAGTGGGTTGAGAGCTCTGTGTAACATCTCATCTAAATGACGACATCTCTGAGTGCACCATTGGTACTCGACTGAAGTGTCAGTCTTCAGCTCTGCTATCAAGCTCTGGAGCATGGATCTCGAACCCTGAATCTTATCACTAAGAGACGAGTGCTATCAGCTGATCCCACCCGATCACGACAACATGCCTGAGCCAAATTAAGCCGGGAAGGGAAACTAGAACCAACAGGGTTGGGAGCAACAGAGTTTGTTGGTATGAACAAACATTCAAAAGAGTTTAGCTCCAACAATGCCGTTTCCATTTCATCGAACACAACAAGCTAAGGTTATTGTGCCATGGTTCAGCTGCATGTATTTATTTCAAAGCACCTTGCTCGTTACTCACTGTAGCCTATTGTTAATCGAAGAGATCATTATTTAACTGCTGGGTAGTACAGACAATTGGAACCATGGAGGACATGGTAAGTTACTGGGGTTTTCAGGAAGAAATTTTTAATTGGAGCCTATTAGCTGAACTTCAGTAGCTTCCATGCTCAATGGAGATATGCGCAGTATCATCAGTAATGTTCAGGGTCTCTCAACAACCTGCAATGAGGCATGTTGGCACCAGGTTGTTGCTGGAGCATAGTTTGATGACAGTGGGTAATGTTCCTTCTCAGTGCCGAGATGTCCAGGCTATGATAACCATATTGCCTAGTGTTACAAAGAGGACTTTTCTTCCCAAAAAAGGTTCTTTTGGAACCACCTCCAGCCCACAACTCCCCCCAGAAAATGCAGATTTCTCCAATTCTGGCTTCTTGTACATGCCCCTCAGCCAAACATTGGTGACCACACCTTCATCTGCTGAGCTCTGGAATTTCTGACCTAAAACACATTCCTTCCTCCTGTATCATGTTCCTTCTAAACCTACCTCTGACCAAGCATCCATTTAACCCCCTCCTAATACCTCCTATTTCTGAGGACTGGATTCTTTTGTCTGGTTACGCCCTGGGAAATGGCTTGGGGTGACTGCCTATAGTCAGGCTGCTACATAAATGCAGGTCTTGACTTGTAGAGCGTGGCATCTGATGGATGTATGTTAAGGGTGAGGCGTGCCAGCCAATGTAACGACCACATCAATATCAGCAGCATTTACTGTCTGAATAGAACCATTCACAGCAAAAGCAGTGATGAAATTAAAACAAGAATTTTCCTGTACATTTCCTTAGTGGTTTAATTTTCACAGGATTTGCTCCTGGCAGGAGTTTTCCACTGAGCTCTACTGGTAACAGTCTGAATAATGCTTCCTTTTCAATCGCAGCATTTTTCTACAATGAATCACAGGGGTTCCCTGTTGACAGTCAAGCCCACTACTGATTAAATATAGTGACTATATTTGACTAGTGTATCCTAGCAACATGCATAGAGTCCTGCACTCTGGTCTAAGGCATGTCTACAGAACTGGATCTGAACAGGAACTTCATTTAAACTGCTTAATTCACAGGGACTGGTTCAGGTCAGCAAGGTGCAAGACTTGAGAAGTGCTCTTCACTTTTTAAGACACTTTACAGTTATCACAGCTCAAGACAACTTTAATATCATAGAATGGGATGAGACAGACTTTGAGCTGTACCCGGCAAGAACATTGTGCAAATAATCATCTACAGGAGCTTGAGAGAGCCTGTGCTGATGCTATCCTTATTTCCAATGATACAGGGAATGTCTCTGTTACGAAACAAATGAATGCTACTCAGCAAATCACCAAACCTCAGACAGCCCAGCAAGTTGAGACATCCTCCAACGGCTCCACTGTATACCATACACAGATAGGAGCAGATGAATCATGGTCAAATATCCACGGCATTGTTATGTTCAGGCTTTTCTGAAAGTTTGCAAACCAATCTCAACTCTCCATCTGTAAAGGCATTTGCCAACTCTAACTGGGTGCTATAAACTTTGATTCGAACAGGAAGGCAAAGACAACATTATTAGACAATCCAACAGTTCTCACTATCTCTCAACAAAACACTTGCTTTGAAAAGTATCCAGGCTTACATTCACTGGTTCAATTATAACGTTGCTTCATGTTTATCTGGAAGAGTCAGCAGCCCCAATTGCAGCCAATGTCTCTACACTCTTTCAGGTCAAGTTCATTCCTCCTTTGATTGTTCTATCAACTGAATGTGTGGTGACAGACCCCATTCATCCTGGAAAACCTCAGCAGGTTTCAGGCAGGGTCTGTAGTCAGGATAACAATCCTGGGCAATGACCCCTCAACTAACACTTCCACAGGTGGGGAAAGAGTCCAGAACTAGGGGGAATAATATAAGAAATCTAATTGGGATTCCAGAACAAATTTATTTAAGTGAAGAATGCTTAAAATGTGGGACTTGTAACCAGCCTTGAGCTGAGCAGCATCCCCTAAGATGCTAGGAGATACTGGATGCTGAACTTTCCAGCAACATGAAAAATGTCTTCCCATCTCCGCCCAGAGTGCTCCGGATTTTGAACGTCTCGATCTAATCTCTTCTCAGCCTTCATATTTCCAAAAGGAACAGTCCCAACTTCTCCCAATCAGTGAAACTGACCTTTCCCATTTCTGCAGACATTCTTCTGAATCTGTACACTCTTCTGACGACACTATGGCTTTAAGAGGTATATCTTGTCCAAGATTTTTTCGGAGAGAGTTGTGGAGCTGTCTATTGAAAGCCCATTAATTTACCAGCTTGTGAGGCCTTGGGTTTTTTTAAAAACGTGGAACAATAGGAGCAACTTCATTGGGAGGGGCAAGCTCCCACAGAACCAGGATTTTTAAATTTCGTCTTTCAGTAGCAGTTGCTGAGGTCTTGAAGCTGGATGTGGAAGCTGATTTTTCTCCCCCTTCTCGGTTACAGCTAAGGGCTAGGGTTCCCTTCCTGCTGCTGGAGTTTCATATGAGACTATCTGTTTTCTGAATTTGCCTTTGTCAAGGGTGTGTTTATGGGATGTTTCTATATTGGAACAGTTACTGTTTCGTAGTTAAATAATCTATTATTCTGTCAAATTTTCCAATAGAATTAAATTATTTTAATTTCTTCTTTCTTTTGTTGTGTCTAACTATAGTGTATGAATAAAGTATGTTTTACTTCAAAATATTGAGAGGGGATTTGGTCTGCACATGCCTTTGGTAATCCCTTCTAGACCTTAAACATGCACTGTACTTATTCTCTTCACAGAAACTGAGGCACTAGTTTCCACTGCTTTCATAGTTTGTTTCAAAGTTCCAGCAGCTGCCATGTTTTTGAACATCTGAGGTACAGGGACGGTTCTGTAATATTTCACACTGATTCCCCACCCACACACTGTTAAATGCTAGATACCCGAGGAACTTTTTCTTTCAAACAGACACTATGTGGATGGAAGTATCTCCTCGATGAAATGGAATACAGACTCTTTCCCAGCCAATGCATAGCTTCCTTCTGGGATGACCACCGAGCTTGTCTCAGTTAGCAAATGTATCTCCGCTGGGGCTGAAGTTTGTGGATTTCACATCCATCCCAGAACTAGAGCACATTACCTGGACAGGACCTTGGGTGCTGTAACTGAGTGGGGGCAGGGGGGTTGTACACTGTCAAGTGCACACACAACACTCCAAGGAATCCTGGGAAAAGACTCAAACCACACATGACGCTCTTCAAGAAAGTTTAAGGTTTCCAATAGAGGTTGTAGTTGGAAGAAGAGATATCCAACCAATGGTGCATCCCTTTAAAGTATAAGGTGCGAGGCTTTTGCATGGATCTACATTAAAATTAATTTAATGAGTTCAGTCAAGCAGCACCAGGATCCCAGCGATGTGAACGCAAGCGTTGTAACATAACGTTATGTTGTAGCATTCTGCATATAGTAATTAAGCTTTGCTGTACTGCAATGCAGACCTAATAGAAGTGATGAGTACAGCACTGTTAAACTACCCTATCCCCAACACACACACACACGCACACACACACACACGCACACACGAAGAACATTGGACAAATATTCACCAACCATCCCCTCCACCTCCCCCCTCCTCGCCACAAGCCCTCAACCCCCTTGTCTATCAAAAAGCCAACTTACTCTGCCTTACATAAATGCACAAGTGAATCCCACAGACAAACAGTCCTCAGAAACAAAAAAAAGTTTTTCTTCTCTTAAACGGCATCCCCTGGTTCTGGTCTTCCCCACCCCACCCCACCCCCCCCCCCGCTACAAGAGGGAGCGTCCACCCAATCAAGACCCCTTATGATCTGACATATTTCAGTAAGATTGCCCCTCAACAGACCCAAACTGTTCATCGTTCTTCAAAATTAAATCCCTTCATCCCCAGCAACGAGTTGAGTGAATCTTCTCCAAACGGCTTGGAAGACAATTAAAGACTTTTTTCAAATAAGGAGGGCAAACTCAATCATGGGGTGAGCAACAAGGGGCATAACTCAAAATGTTTACTAAGGGGCAACATTTTAAGGTGGAAAGCAAGAGGTTTGGAGGGGACTTGAGGAAAATCTTTTCTTAAAATCTCTTAGAAATCTATTATAAATACTAGGCTTTTACTCAAATGGTTATTTCCAGCCATTCCATTTGGAGCTAGCTTTTCCTTGGCCTTGTCTATCATATAGATAATTGAGGAGTTACCATCCAGCAGTATCAGCACTTCCCTTCAATGTCCATCCAACAACGGGTTAACCATGTTTCACTGTAACGTTGGAATACTGAGGCTGAAATTTGCCGTTCCAATAAAATGGCTGGTTTTGATACAATCAATCTTCTCCATTCTTTAATCCTTCTGTAAAGCTGCCATGAAATGAAAAATGGCTTCACCTCTCATGATTCTTTGCTGCTTGATTTTAATCACTCTGTGAGAGGGAAAACACACTGGCCTATTCACATTAGGGCCTTTACACAAAAGCATTTTGTCTCTGCACACGGATATTAGTTGAACACAGCTGGAAACGTGCTTGGAATCTCCACGCTCACCATCCATCAGCAACACGTGTTTACACAGAACCTTTTGAAAAGCCGAGCACCTCAAAGCATTAGGTTTTGAGGGAGGCAGGGTTGTGAATAGGGATTGCACGGGGAATGAACAAAGGTGTATTTATGGTTATTGAAGAGAAGTGTCATAGAGTCATACAGCACAGAAACAGACCCTTCAGCCCAACTTGTCCATGACAAACAGGTTTCCTAAACTAAACTAGTCCCATTTGCCTGTGTTTGACCCATATCCCTGTAGTCCTATCCAGATGCCTTTTAAATATTGTAATTGTACCAGCCTCCACCACTTCCTCTGGCAGCTCATTAACACACATGCACCACCCTCTGCGTGAAAAAGTTCCCCATCAGGTCCCTTTTAAATCTTTCCCCTCTCACCTTAAACCTATGCTCTCTAATTCTAAATTCTCCTACTCTGTATCCATGCCCTCTATAAAGGTCACCCTCAGCCTCCAATGCTCAGGGACAAAAGGCTCAGCCTAACCAGCTTCTTCTTAAAACTCAAACCCTCCAGTCCCAGTAACAACATGGAAAATCTTTTTCGCACCCTTTCCAGTTTAAGCATTTCCCAGGAGAGAGTGCCACACGATGCAGGTACCACTTCTGGCATCAGTGCACTGAGCTGCACCAGTAGGAGAGAAT
The DNA here is from genome assembly GCA_024137785.1 of Ginglymostoma cirratum. Classification (NCBI taxonomy): domain Eukaryota; kingdom Metazoa; phylum Chordata; class Chondrichthyes; order Orectolobiformes; family Ginglymostomatidae; genus Ginglymostoma; species Ginglymostoma cirratum. The sequence goes on from JAHRHZ010000071.1 coordinate 21,615,851, forward strand.
TTACATTTACTTTTGAAATAGGTTTTCATTCAGATGTGTTACTCCAGAGCTCCTGGGGTTAAATTCAACCTAGAAAAGGTGGAGAGCGAACCACTCATTATCCAAGAATCCACAAAGGATCTTAGACAAAATTGAAGCGCACATTTCTTTTGATATACATTTCTGCAGAGTAATCACAACAGCTGCTTTCATAGGGGCCTTCATTACGAAAGTAGCCTTGAGAACACTGTCAGAGTTACATGGGCCGTGCCTAATACTCCCGGCTGAGAGTTATTTCCTTTGCTCCGAGAGCTGGTGCTGAATGTTAACGAGGAGGAAAAGCACTAGCTCGGAATCCCAGCTCCCTAAAGAGCACGGATCGACGTGTCTAGAATGTGTAGGACTCCGTGACACCTCTCTCCTGCCACAATTTGCTGATTGCAACACTCTGTCTGAGGTGCCTGCAAACCATCAGCAGCTCTCAGGCATGGGAGATAAATCTGAGCTAAACCCTGTGAGTACTGTACGGGGAGGCCAGAGAGGCTTCACTGCAATGTATTCATCCAGGTAAAAGGAACCCAGCAAAAACAGGGCAGAGCCAAATGTTTGCAAGTGAACGGGAGACATTTTGGGGTGAATTTAGCCATTTCCACAGGATCAGTTTTACCTCCTCCACTTCATATCACTTCAGCTCTAATGAAGAGTCATCTAGACTCAAGTCATCTAGCTTGCTCTCTCTCCGTGGATGCTGCCTGACCTGCTGTGATCTCCAGCATTTTTTTGTTCTCAACAAGACTTTCCACTGGCTTCCTGGGGCTTGCTGGGAGACTCTGGATTCATACTGAACCAAACAGAGATAAGCTCATTCAGGTGAGCAGTCCGCATGTCAAGAGACTTCATGGGGAACATGCAGAGCCTGAGTTGAGTCACTCACCATCTTCCCGCCAGCCCAGAGACCCCACCCTTCAAGACACCAAGCGGCTCCACAAATGGCAGAGTCTGCAGATCACACACTGAGCACATCAGCTGTTTCTAAACCCATCAAACTGGAATAGAAATAAGCCACCTTCAATCCTGAGCGATTACTTCAGACAACAGGGGACTGCAAGATTTGGAGGTGTGCAACAGCCAGTATTGGATCTCATACACCTCATATTCTGTGTGGTAGCCTGCAGCCCAATGGTATCAATGTGGACTTCACAAGCTTCAAAATCTCCCCATCCCCTACCGCATCCCAAAACCAGCCCAGCTCGTCCCTGCCTCCCTAACCTGCCCTTCCTCTCACCTATCCCCTCCTCCAACCTCAAGTCCCACCCCCATCTCCTACCTACTAGCCTCATCCCACCTCCTTGACCTGTCCATCCTCCCTGCACTGACCTCTCCCCTCCCTAACTTCCCACCTGCACTCACCTTTACCGGCTCCTTTACCGGCTCCATCCCCGCCTCTTTGACCTGTCTGTCTCCGCTCCACCCATCTCCTCCTGTATCCATCTTCTATCCGCCTCCCCCTCTCTCCCTATTTATTTCAGAACTCCCTTCCCCTCCCCCATTTCTGAAGAACGGTCTAGGCCCGAAACGTCAGCCTTCCTGCTCCTCTGATGCTGCTTGGCCTGCTGTGTTCACCCAGCTCTACACCTTGTTATCTTGGATCTGATCCTGTCAGCTTCCCAATAGTTTGGCTCAAGTTAAAAATTCCCTGCGAAGGGCTCCCCCGGCTCCCCACTCCACCTTCAACTTACCCCATTGTCTCCTCTTCAGAGTCTGGTGGAGCTGCTACATAACCTCCAACAATTTCCATTCATCATTTTATTGATGTTCCTCTTTTGGCAATTTTTCTAAGTAACTTTGAGAACATTCTCCACACTTCACGAAAAGCACCAACAGATCACAAGACAATAACAAATTTTCTTTAAAAGAAAAAGTGAGAAGTAATTAGCTATAGCCCACAGCAGCTCCTACCCACTCTGAAAGAGAGGCTGGATTTGAGAGGACAAGGATGGTGCAGTTCAGTTATAATTATGGAGACGCACCCCAACACACAATAAACAGATCAGACTGCTCAGAGAACTTACTCAGAGTCATCAGAGTACAGGAAGAGGCCTTTCAGCCCATATGTGGCATGCTTATCTGTGGGGGTAAGGAGAAAATGCTAAAAAAATACTCAGCAAGTCAGATAGACCGTGCAGTGCAAGAAACACAGTCAATATTCAAGGCCGAGACCATTGTGCCCAATCCAGGTTTTAGTGGGTGGAGAGGCAGGAAAAGCAAGGAGTGGAGGGGGGAACAGAGGGTGGAAGGAAAGAATGCAAGGGTCAAAAAATGGGTGGGAATAGGGCAAGTGACTATGCCTCTGCCTTGAAATCATTAGCTGACCCCATTTCTGTCACACTCTGGATTCCACACACACACACACACACACACACACACACACACACACACACACACACACACACACACACAAAAACTTTCAGAGAAAAAAAATCTCAACCACACCTTCCATTGAATTGATTCAAACTGTTTTCCCCTATTCCTAGTCTCTCCAACAAGGGAAACATCATTTCAATGTCCACCCTGTGAAATCTTGCATAACTCTCTAAGTTCACCTCTTTTTTTTTTACAAACTCCCATGGCAACAGGCTCAACTTGTGCAACCTTTCCTCCTCCAACCATCCCAGGACTCAGTTGAAGGAGCATTCTCTGAACTATTTCTAGCACAGCTCTGTCCTTCCCTCAACAAGGAAGCCAGGATTCTACACACTAACCGAATTTGGTTTCACCACGGCCTTGGGAAACTGCAGCAAAACGTCCTGGTTTCTAACATCCCTTTCTCCTTTCCGTAAGTGACAACATTTCAATTGACTTCCTCATCATTTTCTGCTCCCACAGACTAACCATCTAATTCACAGACTGAGACACCCAGATCCCTCAGTACCTCAAAATTCTGCAATCTTGCTCCATTTCAATAACATGCTGCTTTTCGCAAGTTATAGATTTGTAATTCAAATAAATAACAATGATAATTTTTCTTAAAAAGTGATAGTCACCTCATTGGAGTCTGCAAATTCAATACTTACATAGGCATGGCCTGTCCAAGTGCACTCTAAAATAGTGAGTAAATTGACCATGGTGACATGTCTGACTCCCTTGGTTACTGAATGGTGGTAAATGTTAGTTAAGGCTTGAAGCTGCTGCTGAAGAGGTACAGGGTGAAACATCATTTTCTAACATCTTTGAGCCATAATATTTCAAGGGGTTACTACCTGAACTCTGTGCGTCACAGACCACATGCTTTATAAAGAACAGAATGCAGTCAAAGAGTGTATAAGAGAATTTTACTCTGTCATTTTCGATGTGAACTCTGTTTCCCTGACAATGGAATGCATATTGTAAATACGCAGAACATTTTTCAAATGTGATGAGTGGCAGGTGCTATATGGGATAGGTTGAATATTAGTGCAAATTCTGGAATATTCAGGTTGAAATGTTTTGTAAGTAATTTATTTTTAATTAAACAAGTTTTACATACAAAATAAGTTTCTCGGGAAAAACAAGTTAGTTCAATAAATATACACATGCAATCCATTTATTGTTTGTGCCTGGCAACTTTTACTCAAAGGGTAAATCTGAGATAGATAAATTTTTTGCCAAGCAAACATATCTAGGGATAGGGGCCAAAGGTAGGTATATGGAGTTAAGCTGCAGGTCAGCCATGATCTCACTGAATGGTGGTACAGGCTTGAGGGGCTGAATGGCCGACTCCTGTTCCGAAAGTGATGGAAGCTACAACAATATTTCCAATAACGTCACTAAATGAATGATTATAATTGGACAACACACACTAGATTTCAGCCTCGCTATTGACGAATACAGAAAAATTCAAGACTTGAATAATCTACAACACCAGCTCAGTGAATCCTTTGACACCAGTCAGTTAAATGAATTTCAGGGATAGAAGGCTCACCTTTTCACTTCAGGCCACACAGAGATATTACAGAAGAATCAGCAGCGAGTCTTATGCTGCCTGCCTTCAGCCACTGTATACTGGAGTTGCCTCATGACTCTAACTGAAGTCATGACACTCACATATTATGGAATCAGATTTGTGACCAGTCCTACTCTGGTCTGAAAGCTTACCACTGTTTTGGTTTTGAAGAACAGTGCAGGCACAATGGGCTCCTTCTGTGCCGCAAGACTTTCTGATTCTGTAACTCCCAGTTTGAACATCCTCCAAAAGAGGGTACCTTTTACCGCTTCAAGTATTTCCCAATTGGTTCTAATCCGAACCCAGACACAATGGGTTCAATACCACAGTACTTACTCTCAACATCAAAATTTCCACTCTCACATTTAAGTTCTCCATTAATTAGTACAGAGGCATTGATCTTCATAGTTAGAAAGATAAGGAGGGAAGGCAGAATAGATGTGGAAGCGTTAGGGTGAACTTAATTGAAGGGATGGACAGTAGCAATGTATGTTGACCTGTTTGTGGCCTTAGCTCTGTTTTTTCTGCCTGTCCCCCATCACCATGGACTCCTTTATCACTCAAAATCTCTTTAAATCAGCCTTGAATATTTCAATGACCCAGCCTTAATTTGGTCTCTTTGGAAAAGGATTCCAAAGATTGATGACCATCAGAGAGGAGATACTCATCTCTATCATTAATCAAGGGTCCCTAATCATTCAACTCTCTTCCCTCTTGCTAGATCCACCCAGAAGGGGAAGCACCCTCTCAGCATCTACCCTGTCAAACCCTCTCAGGTTCTTAGATCTTTAAATCAGATCATCTCCTGTCCTTTTGAACTCTCAAGGGTTTAGGCCCAAGCTTTCCTCATTAGACAATCCCTTCACCCCAAGAATCAACGCTGAATGCGTCCAAGTATCTTGCGCGGATATGTATGCTGCAGAAAGTAACCTTTCTGCATGGGGATAAGTGATGGTTCTCAACAGTCCACATTTGCACGAAGAGCTTGAGCAGTGATAGTACAAGTCCATCATTGGTGGTATTTGTGGGGAAAGGGCAAGAGGGTGGAGTTGAGGATTATCAGGGCAGCCATGATCTCATTGAATGGCAGTGCTGCGTGACCTACATCTGATCGAATGTGTTTCCATCGATCTTGTGCTGAGGAAGCAAATTGGGAAAATAATAGGTCTGTGTCAGATTGGGAAGAAATGATGGTAGTGGTTCAAGACATTGTGAAAAGGCTTTTCTTCAATCATGGCAGAGCGGGGGCAGACCTGCTGTATTTGATTGAGTCCTGTGTTGTCATTCCATTGCCCTGTATTTTTAATCTGAATCGCAAGTCTGTCATGTTATCCCAGTTCTGGCCTAGTGTTTATTAATGAAAACAATGTCCAGTGTTGATGTGCAGTAACCCACAGCCTTCAGCACTTGGTTTCGGGCCAGATCACTGTGAAGTACATCTGGAAGATAATTTAGAAAGCAGCCCCATTTGTAATCACTTCATCACATCCTAAAGGGCTTGTAGGCTTTGAAATGCTTTGTAGGAGTACACAGCAAGCAACAGATTAACTTTTGTGTCGCTGTTGGTAGCCAAAAGAAAAATGTTGCCTGGGACACTTGGTAAACTTTCTGCTCTTTAGTTTATAATTATGAAAATCCAACTGCACTGATAGAACAGGCAGAGTGACACCTCCTACAAAGCAGCACTGCATGCAACCAGAACTCCAGTGCAATACTGAAGGAGCGCTGCATTGTCAGGGGTTTGTGTTTTACATGAGGGGCTAAACTGTCATGCCCCTGTGCAGCCTCATGTGGATGCCAAAGAACCCATTGCACTTTTGACTCCTCCCTCAAGTCCTGGCCAAAATCTAACACAGATTTTTCTGCCATTATCTTGTTGCTGGCGGGAGCTTGCTGTCTGTAAATGGTTTTGCGACCCATGGAGATTGTGGAATGCAGATGCAAGTAAATATTCTTTTTATGCTAGAGGGAATGGCATCATTACTTAGCGACAATCTCCTGCTTTTACCCCACACCCTTGCAAATTATTTTTATCCGGATAATTCTCCACTGCCTTTTTTGGAAAGCTTCAATTGAACCGGCCTCCATCACATTTCCAACGCCCAGTGAAGCAGCTGAGGCTACCTTGTTGAACAGTTTTCAGGCAAAGGTAGATTTTTGAACCGTAAAGAATTTAAGGGTTATGGTGACAGATGGGTAAGTGGAACGGAGTCCATGAAAAGATCAGCCATAGTCTTACTTAAAGGCAGAGCAGGCTTAAGGGGCCTACTCCTGCTCCTATTTCTTATGTTCTTACTCCGTGCCCTAACTACTCACTGAGATAGAATGTTTTCTTTTCTCACACAGTCCTTGCTTTGTTTGCATGTCATTTTAAGTCTGCGCCATCTTGTTCTTCAGCCTTTTGCAAGTAGGAACAGTTTCTCCCAATTACTCTATCCAGACCTCCTCTGAACCTTCTCCTCTCTGAGGAGAACAGTCCTAACTTCTTCAATCTATCCTCATCACAGATTCCAGGAACGAGAAACTTCATTCTCCAACGCGTTCACATACTTCCTGTAATACGGCAACCAGATCTGTACCCAATACGCCAACTGAGGTTCAACAAGTGGCTTCCTGCTCTTGTACTCTATGCCCCCATTAATAAAGCCTGTTTACTTTAGCAACTGCTCGCTCCACCTTTAATCATCTGTACATGCCAACACCCAGATCCCCCTATCATCTATCCCCTATTTTGTATTGTCTTTCAATACTCTCCCAACCAAATTACAGAAGAAATGGGCATGAAACTGGGCAAGTGACGGCACACTCAAATGCCAGAGCTTGGAGATGCTGACAACAGGGAGTTCAAGGGTGTTATTATTAAGATTAACGTTGGTGGTGTAAGACACGACCTGATGAGGTGCCAGGGAGCTCTATGCGTCTCCTGGCCCACGAATTTTATTTTTCTTTGTTATTGGGATGTGGATTTCACTGGCTGGGTCAGCATTTGTTGCCATTCCCCAGTTGCTCATACAGCAGCTAAGAGCCAGCCACGTTGCTGAGAGTCTGGAGTCACACATAGACCAGGTAAGGACAGCAGATTTCCTTCCCTAAAAAGGACAGGAGTGAACCAGATGGATTGTTCAGACACTTGACAGTGGTTAGACGGTCAGCATTATGCCAGCTTTCTAATTTATCAAATTCAAATTTCGCCATCTGCTCCAGTGGGATTACAACCCGCACACCAGCCTTCAGTTCTGGATTACAAGTCTAATGACATTACCACTACACCGTTGTCTCCTTGCTGTTCAGTACCATTATGTTATGAAAAACAGCAGTAAATCAATGATTGGGTTTCAAAATAATTTGATGTTAGGAATGCTTTGGGATACCTTAAAGATGGTGTAAGGCTGTGTATTCACGATATGATTGCGAAGGCATGGATATGGTCGAAGCAAGCCATTTTTTCAAAACTTAGTTAACAAGCAGAGAAGTGAACAAAGAAAGCCAAAAGAGTTTGTGTTTGTAAAGCACCTTTCACGACCCTAGGAGAACTCAACATGCCTTACATCAATGACATAATTCTGAAGTGTAGCCTTTAGGATAAGTTAGTCAACTAACTCACTCAACCTTCCTGCAGTTTTGGAGATTCAAATGGAAGAGTTGGATAGACACAGAGAGGGGATGCTCAGTTGGAGTGAAACAGCACCTTCCAAAGGGAAATAGATGGGTGCCTGCTATTCAGGGTGTTCGAAACTTTAACAGATACCAACAATCTCCATGCTTTGAGCATTATTTTTGCTGAAAAATAAATGGATTGATGTTTTCAAGTGAAATGCTGGTTGTATTTTGAAAGGGTTGAGGGATGGACTGAAGGTCAAAAGTGCCCCATGATCTAATCACAGCCCGTGGGCTTTGAATGGAGAGGAGCTGATGGGCTGAGTGGCCTGTGTTTCTGACCTCAACTTCAGTGACAATCTCGAAGACCATTTTGTCCCCCCATTTCTACCCGACTACTCATCTTGTTCAGTTGAATTTCAATCAGTAACTCACCATCTCTCTTTCAACATGGTGACTACATGGAAGGACACCACTCAGCCAATCTTGTATGTACTGATGCTACTGAACCAACACGTTGCAATCCTGGTTTCAGATCTTACAGAGTCACAGTCATACAGTACAGAAACAGACCCTTCAGTCCAACCAATCCACGCTATCCATAATCTCAAACTAAACTAGTCCCACCTGCCTGCACTTGACCCATATCATAGGATCCCTACAGTGTGGAAACAGGCCCTTTGGCCCAACAAGTCCACACTGACCCTCAGAGCAGCCCACCCAGACCCATCTCCCTAATCTACACACTCCTGAACACTATGGGCAATTTATCATGGCCAATCCACCCTTACCTGCACATCTTTGGACTGCGAGAGGAAATCGGAGCACCCAGAGGAAACCCGCGCAGACACGGGGAGAATGTGCAAACTCCACACAGATGTTCATCTGAGGGTGGAATCGAACCCGGGTCCCTGGCGCTGTGAGGCAGCAGGGCTAACCACTGAGCCACCGTGCTGCCCAAAATCTCTCTCCAAACCTTTCCAATTCATGCCTTTAAAATGTTGTAACTGTACCTGCATCCACCAGTTTCTCTGGAAGTTCAGTCCACACGCAAACCACCTTCAGCATAAAAAAATTGCCCCCATGGCTTTTTTTGAATCTCTCTCCTCTCATCTTAAAAATATGCCCCCATCTGAAAATCCCCCACCTGCGGGAAAAGACACCTGCTATTCACCTTGTCCATACCCCTCATGATTTTATAAACGTCTATAAAAGTCACTCTTACATCATCTTCTTTACATTCTTTCTTTTTAAATACTTACCTTTTGAAAGATCCCAGTCTCTGCCTGCCATGTTTCACCAATGCTTTTTGCCCGCACCCACTTCAGTGAGCTCATGGGACAGCGCAGTCTTTTACCCGTGTTTTCCTGTTGTGGATGCCCTGCGTTCCCAGCTAGATTGTTTCCCTGTCAGTACGGACCTGTCAAACAGTGCTCGAGTTCATTGGCTTTCTCTGCAGTCACTCAGTGCGGGCACTTTTAAGTATTATTTACATCCGTCGACGTAACAGCACAAAGTGAAGCAAAGCCAACATATGTCAAAAAGACACAGGAGCAGAAATTAGGCCATTCAGCCCACTGAGTCTGCTCCGCCATTCAATCATGGCTGATAAGTTTCTCAACCCCATTCTCCCATTTTCTCCCTGTAACCATTTATCCCCTTGACAATCGAGAACCTATCTATCTCAGTCTTAAATGTACTCAATGACCTGGCCTTCACAGCCTTCTGTGGCAGTGAATTCCATAGATTCACCACTCTCTGGCTGAAGAAGTTTCCCCTTATCTCTGTTCTAAAGGGTCTTCCCTTTACTCTAAGGCTGTGCCTTTGGATCCTAGTCTCCCCCACCAATGGAAACATCTTTCTAATGTCCACTCTGTCTGGGCCATTCAGTATTCTATAAGTTTCAATTAGATTTCCCTCATTCTTCTAAACTCCGTTGAGTATAGACCCAGAGTCTTCAAACATTCCTCATATGTTAAGCTTTCCATTCCTGGGGCCATTCTCATGAACATCCTCTGAACCCCATCCAGGGCCAGTACATCTTTCCTGAGATACAAGGCCCAAACTGGCTCACAATACTTCAAATGTGGCCTGACCAGGGTCTTATAAAGACTCAGTAGTACATCCCTGCTTTTACATTCAAGTCCTCTCAAAATAAATGAGAAAGTTGCATTTGCCTTCCTATCTACTGACTCAATCTGCAAGTTTACCTTGAGAGAATCCTGGACTAGGACTCCCAAGTCTTTTCGCACTTCAGACTTCTGAATTTTCTCCCCATTTAGAAAATAGTCCATTCTTACCAAAGTGCACGACCTCACACTTTCCCATGTTATACTCCATCTACCACTTCTTTGCCCACTCTCCTAATCTGTCAAAATCCTTCTGCAGCTCCCCCAACATCCTCAATACTACCAGTCCCTTCACCTATCTTTATATCATCTGCAAACTTAGCCAGAGCGCCCTCAGTACCTTCATCTAGATCATTAATGTATAATGTGAAAAGTTGTGGTCCCAACACTACCCTTGTGCACCCGCCTTGTCACTGGCTGCCATCCTGAGGAAGACCCTTTTAACCCCACTCTCTGCTTTCTGCCAGACAGCCAATCTTCTATCCACACTAGCACCTTGCCTCTAACACCACGGGCCCTGATCTTACTCAGCAGGCTCCTTTGCGGCACCTTGTCAAAGGCCTTCTTGAAGTCCAGATAGATAACATCCATTGGCTCTCCTAGGTCTAACCTCACAGTTACTTCCTCAAAGAATTCTAACAGATTCGTCAGGCATGACCTCCCCTTGATGAAGCCATGCTGACTTTGCCCTATTTTATCATGCACTTCCAAGTATTCAGAAATCTGATCCTTCACAATGGACTCAACATGCCCTCATACCCTCGGCATCCAATTCACTCACCAACTGCAGATGCCCCTCGAAGCGGCCTTTATAATTTTTTTGACAATTGGCAACAGCTCATTAGTCAAAGAAAGCAGAAAGTGTCCACACGGCAGAATGTATAGAAGATTAAAAATCACAATGTTTACTTATTAAAAACTATGAGCGCATGTCACATCATTCTCCAAATGGACATTAACACAGCAAGTCTGGGCTCTAACTGCAGCTAATACTCCAACACCTGCTCCCTCAGCCCTGAGCACAGAGTGGAAGACTAAAGTGAGGGCTGAGTTACACCCGTACATCATGGTACAGCAAGTCCCAGACTCTTAAACTGGCTTCAATCACTGACTCTCAACATCTTACATTCAACATCAGTGATTGAACAGTAGTGTACATTAAAAAGCATTTGGTCCTGGAATTGCACGTTCATCACACATTTCTGGACTCTTCTTTCAGGCAGGAGTCAATAATAATTAAGATTCATTTGAAATTCATTTGAACGCTCTACAACTTATCAAAGTCAGTTTGAAAATAACCGAATTAGCAACCAAACATTTTTTTTTAAACACATAAGCGAATCAATAGTTATCAATCTGTAAAGTTTACCCTGAGGACTAATTAAGAGACCAATGAGAGCTTATTTATAAACAGACAACTTTCAATTTTTCCTCACAAATAGCAATTAATTGGCCCCACAATCACACATAATTACAGGGATTTGTGCACTTAAGATATATTACAGTAAGCTTAAATACAGTTCAGTGTAATAGAGGGATTTATCAATGAAAAGACACAATCTCCGATTTACTAGGAGGAAGGGGACTCAGTGAGTTACTTTATTTATTCATTCGAGGGATGTGGGCGTCGCTGGCTGGGCCCAGCATTTATCGCCCCATCCCTAGTTGCCCCTTGAGAAGGTGGTGGTGAGCTGCCTTCTTGAACCGCTGCAGTCCACCTGCTGTAGGTTGACCCACAAAGCGCTTAGGGAGGGAATTCCAGGATTTTGACCCAGTGACGGCGAAGGAACAGCGATATAGAAAACAAGTTATCATTTCAAGTTTGGAATCACTCAAAGTCATACCAGACTCAAATTGTTAACTGTGTTTCTCTCTCCACAGATGCTGCCAGACCTGCTGAGTTTCTCTAACATTCTCAGACTTCTGGCATCTCCAGTATTTTGCTTTCATTATCTTGCAATAAAAGATGTCCCTCCCTCAGGTACAGAACATTTACTTCATAAAATCTTAATGAATTACAGTGCACATACACATTTGAGAGACACCATGAGATGAAGGAACAAACTTCCAGCATACCTGTCAATAGACAATTAGAACGGTCACAGAGTCAAGTCAAGTGCTTTTCTTTTTGCTCTGATGAGGATATGGTGGCAACTCCTTGGTTAAGGACATTCTCCCAAAAACAAACAGCTCAACATTTACCAAGAGATAGCAAGAACTGCCGATGCTGGAGTCAGAGATAACACAGCACGGAGCTGGAGGAACACAGCAGGCCAGGCAGCAGGAAAGTTGACGTTTTGGGTCATGACCCTTCTTCAGAAATGGGGAGAGGTAAGGGAGCTCAGAAATAAATAGAAGAGGGGTGGGGCTGGGGAAGGTAGATGGGATGGTGATAGGTGAGTGCAGGTGGCAGTGGTGGGGATTGGTCAGTGAGGTGGGAGGGGCGGATAGGTGGGAGAGAAGATGGACAGGTTGTGTCACGTCAAGGAGGCGGGGATGAGAGGAAGGGTTGGACATGGGATGAGGCTGGGGGTGGGGAAGATTTTAAAACTGGTGAGTTCCATGTTTAAGCCATCGGGCTGTAGGCTCCTGAGGTGGAATGAGGTGTTACTCCTCCAGTTTGCAAGTGGTGACACTGCAATTGTGACACTGGAGGCAGCCCAGGATCGACATAGCCTGTTCTGTTCAAATTATTCTTCCAACTTCAGTCCTGTATCAACTCAACACTGGATCCTTACTGCAACGTCGTTTACATGCTACAGAAAACATCCGCAGGCTGTTAAAGTGGCTGACACCCTCATGCCCGGGGTTACAAGATCACGGGATCACATCCAATTTTGAGGTCTCGAGTACAATGCAAACTGACATCTCAATGCAGCACCGAAGCACTGTGCTACTGCTGGAGGTGATGCTGAACTAAGAAATGAAACATCCTTCTTTGGTGGATGTCAGACTCTGTCATATAGCACAGAAACAAACCCTATGGTCCAACTCGTCTAAGCCTACCAAGTTTCCCAAAATACGCTATTCCCACGCCTGCATTTCGCCCATATCCCTCTACATGCTTCCTATCCACGTACCTATCCAAATGTTGTAACTGGAGCCGCCTCCACCACTTTCTCTGGCAGCTTATTCCATATACACGCCACCGTCTGTGTGAAAGGTTGCCCCTCAGGTTCCTTTTAATTCTTTCTCCTCTCACCGTAAAAATATGGCCCTGAGTTTTGAACTTCCCAACCCGAGGGAAAATACGTTTGCTGTTCACCATCTCTACATCCCTTATGATTTTATAAACCTCTATAAGGTTACCCCTCAACCTCCAATACTGTAGTGAAAGAAGTTCCAGCCTATCCTACCTCGCCTCATAAATTAAACCCTCCAGTCCTGGCAACAACCTAGTGAATCTTTTCTGAACCCACTCTAATTTAGTAGCATCCTTCCAAAGCCGAGCAACCAGAACTGCGCACACTACTCCAGAAGATGCCTCACTAATGTCCTGTATAACCTCAATATGATTTCCCAACTCCTATACTCAATAGTCTGAGCAATGGAGGCAAGCATGCTAAATGCTTTCTTACCCATCCCGTCTACATGTGACACGACTTTCAAAAGAACCACATACCCAAAACCTGAGGTTTTTCTGTTCAACAACATTACTCAGGGCCCTACAATTAACTGTAAGTCCTGCCCTTGTTTGTTTTACCAAAATGCAATAGCTCACATTCATATAAATTAAACTCCATCTGCCACTCCTCAGCCCACTGACCTAATTGATCAAGATCCCTTTGTAATCTTAAATAATCTTCAGCTGTCGATCATACCACCAATTTTGGCATCATCCGCAAACTTGATAACTATGCCTTCTATATTCTCATCTAAATCATTTATACAGATGACAAATAATAGTGGACCCAACACAGGTCCCTGCAGAACATTCGTCACAGGCCTCCAGTCCAAAAAAACAACCCTCCAGAACCACCCGCTGTCTTCTGCCATCAAGTTAATTTTGTATCCACTTTGACATGCTCTCCCCGAATCCCTTGTGATCGACTATGTGGAACCTTATCAAAGGCTGTACTAAAGTCCATGTAAACAACGTCTACCACAATGCCCTCAATCTTATTGGTTCTGCCCTTAAAAAACTCAATCAAGTTTGTGAGAAATGATTCTCCACGCACAAAGCCATGCTCATTATCCCTAATCAGTCCTTGCCTGTCCAAATGCATGTAAATTCTATCTCTCTGAATCCCCTCCAACAACTGACCGATATCAGACTCACGGGTGTATAGTTCCCAGGCTTCTCCTTACAGCCTTTCTTAAAAAAGGATAACATTAGCCACCTTCCAGTCCTCTGGCATCTCAGCCGTAGATGTACATGTTACAAATATCCCTGCTTAAGGCCCTGCAATTTCTTCCCAAGCTTCCCACAATGTCCTGGGATACCCTTGATCAGGTCCCATCTTTATATTCTCTCAGACATCCTGAACTTCCTCTCTGTAATATGGACTATTTTCAAGACATCAATACTTACTTCCCTGAATTCCCCAGCCTCCAATTCTTTCTCCACAGTGAAAACTGACGCAAAATATTCATTTAGTATCTCTCCCATCTCTTGTGGTTCTACACATTTAAAGATCAGCGAGGTTGTCAAAGGAACCCTATTCTCTCTTTAGTTGCTCTCTTGCTTTTAATGTAGTTGTATAACTTCTTTCGATTATCTGTAACCTTATCTGCCAGGGCTATTTTATTTACCCTTTTGGCCCTCCTGATTTCTCCCATAAGAATGCCCCTACACTCCTTATAACCTTCAAGAGATTCACTTGATCCCAGTTGTCTATAGCTAACATATCAGTCCTCCTTATTAAAGTCAAACAGCATGGAAACAGACCCTTCGGTCCAACCATCCATGCCGAACATAATCCCAAACTAAATTAGTCTCTCCTGCCTGCTCCTGGCCCATAACCCTCCAAACATTTCCTATTCTTGTGTTTATCTAAATGTCTTTTCAATGTCGTGAAGTTCATTCCACACACAAGCAATCTGTGTAAAATATTTACCCGTCATGGCTTTATTTAAATCTCTCTCCTTTCACCTTAAAAATGTGTCCCCTAGTCTTGAAATTCCCCATCCTAATGAAAAGATGACTACCATTAACAGTATCTACCCCTCATTATTTTGCATAATTTTAAAAGGATGCCTTTCAACCTCCTATGCTCCAGTGAAAAACGTCCCAGCCTATCCAGCCTCTCCTTATATCTCAATTCTTCCATAATCGGCAACATCCTGGAAAATCTCTTCTGAACCCTTGCCAGCAATAATAATATCCGACCAGAACTGGGCACAGTACTCCAGAAGAGGCATCAACATGACTTGCTCAAAGGACTGAGCAATAAACGTAGGCATGTCAAACGCCTTTTTAACCACCTTGTTTACATGTGACACAAACTTCAAGGAATTATGTACCTGCAACCTCTAGGTCCCTCTGTTCTACAACACCACCTAAGGCTGTACCATTAACTGTATAAGCCCTACCCTTGTTTGTTGTACCAAAATGCGATGCCTCACATTTATCCAGATTAAACTGCATCTGCCATTTTTCAGCCCATTGACCCATTTGGTCAAGATCCCTTTGTAATGTGAGCAAATCTTCACTATGTATTATGCCACCAATTTTGATGTCGTCTGCAAACTTACTAACCATATCTTCCATATGCTCATCCAAATCATTTACATAAATGACAAACAAAAGAGGACACAGAACCGATCCCTGTGGAACATTGCCGGTCACAGGCCTCCAGTTCGAGAAGCAACCCTCCATCATTACTCTATGTCTCCTGCTGTTAAACCAATTTTGTATCCAATTGGCAAGCTCACCCTGAATCCCATGTGACCTAACTTTACTAATTAGTATACAATGCAGAACCTTGTCGAAACTTTACTAAAATCCAAATAAACAATGTCTACTGCTTTGCCATGATCAATATTTTGGGTAACTTCCTCAAAGGACTCAATCAAGTTTGAGAGATACGATTTTCGTCGCACAAAACCATGCTGACTACTCAATTTTTGCCTCTCTAAATGTCCACAAATCCTACCTTTTATAATCACCTCCAACAATTTACTCACAACCAAAGTCGAACAGGCAGGTCTATAGCTCCCCGGTTTCTTCTTACAATGTTTCTTAAGCAAAAGTACAACATTAGCCACCCTCCAGTTATAAGGCACCTCACTGGCCGTTATAGATGAAGCAAATATTTCTGCAAGGGATCTCTCAATTTCCTCCCTTATTTACCACAACGTTCTGGGATATATTAAATCAGGTCCCGGAGACTTATCTACCCTTATATTCCCTAAGACTTCCCGAACTTCCTCTTTTGTAATATGAACTGTTTTTAAAACATCAAAGGTGATTTCTCTGCATTCCCTAGACTCCATTTCTTTCCGCCACAGTATAAACTGATGTGAAATATTCATTTAGATTCTCTCCCATCTCCTGGGGTTCAACACAAAAAACATCCTTGATCATTAATGGGCCCCACCCTCTTGCTCTTAATGTATTTGTAGAATCTATTTGGATTATCCTTAACCCTATCTGCTAATGCTATCTCATATTTCGTCTTTGCCTTTCTGATTTCTAATTCTGGACAATAGCTTCAATCTTTCTTTATTTATCCATTGTTCCCTACTCTTACCAGCCCTACCTTTCACTCTAACAGGAATATAATGCCTCTGAACTCTCGTTTTCTCACTTTTGAAGCCTCCTACTTGCCAGTCATCCCGTTACCTGCGAACAGTCTACTCCAACTCTTGAAAGTTCCTGCCTCAAACCATCAAAATTCGCCTGACACCAATTAAGAACTTTAACTTCCATAGCATGATCTGAAAACATAAGGAGTTCACCCCATTATCCTATTTTTTTGTTCAAATTTATTCCTCCCTCGGAATGTGCGCATTGCTGGCTCGGTCAGCATGTATTGGTCATCCCTAACTGCCTGAAGATGGTGTTGAGCTATCTCTTTGACCTTTTAAGGTCCATGTGGTCAAAGTGCTGTTCGGAAGGGAGTTCTAGAATATTGATCCCGTTACTCCCGTGTTAGTGGCAGCAGCCGTGCTAAACTGGCCAGGTTCCCCGCATCATGACTGTACTGTCGAAAGTACTTCAGAGACTTTGAAGTACTTTGCAATGTCCCGAAATTCACAAGAAATGCTCTATTAAAGCAAATTAATTCAACTTTTCTGTAATATCAGGGATCACATTAAAGGTCGCAGATGAATGGCTACATTCAGGGAGACCTCACCTTAAAAAAACTCAAATCATTAAGCTTACATTCAGACTGTCCTTCCAACATGCAAGACCTCCTACTGCAAGTGATTCTCCAAAACAGCGCTGTGCATTTGTACACAATAGGTTAGGTGGGTGGATGGACACAGGACATGATGCTCTGCTTGTTTGTTAATGTGAATCATCGAACAAAATGGAATGGAATTGTCGAGAACTGAACAAAAGAATCATTCATAATGAAAAAGCATCAAAAAGACCTTTGAAGAGTGAAACCGGATTATAAAAGGTACGCAGACAATATTCAATGATAGCAGCATACAACTCCCTTCAGCCAGCTTTCCAATTAAAAACTCAATTATTAAAACACAAACTGGTCCTTGTCCTTTAATTTACAGACACCTGAAATGGCCAAATTTTATACATATTGGACAACTAAATAGCAGTAAGTATGTTAAGTCTATGAAAGAGAGAACATTTTGTTATGGAAAATTCTAAACAGTAGGATCTCCACTATATCCTCACAAATCATGTATTGAAACATTCTGTTCCAATTCTGGTACCATGGCTTTTCTCTGAAGCCTGGCTTTTCTTCCCCTCTTCAAATGCTTATCTCTTAATCCTCTCTTAAAATGTTGTGGCTTAATGCATTTTCAATTGCCACTTGTGTTTGTACATTGAAAATGCTGATAACGCCATAGAATATTCAGTTAACTGCTGCTGTTCCTTTCAATATGTCCCTCTCTATCCATTACGGTGCTTCTCCATTTGCCTTGCTTTTGGAATTTTGAACACTTCTATGTGATGCCCCTTAACCTTCACTGCCCTCATGAATACAGTCCTAGCTTTAAAGCCTTCATTATAACTCTCAATCCTGGCATCATGCCAACCAGTCTACATGTTGCACCACGGCTACAATACTCTCTCTCCCAACTTGTCCAAGAGATCATACAAAGCACACCACCAGTGGCCAAACAAAACATCTATATTCGCTCTATATTTGCTATAAATATTTCACAAAGTCTTTTGTGCTCTGGTTCTATAAAAGGTCAGGTTATTTTTGCAAGGTGTTTTATTAACTTCTCTTCAATCAGCCCACTGGGGACAAATCGCCTGGATTTGCCTTCCTGTTGCTAAGTGGTGTATAAAGGAAGCTCCAGAGGGAAACCAATTCAGTTTATCTTGCTTCTTCGTCCTCCACCTACTGTCTCATCATAAATGAAGGACGGCAATTCAGAAAAATTCATGCTCAAGTCCAATGCTTAGCAGCACTCATCTGGATCATAGAATTCCTACAGTATGGAAGCAGGCCATTCAGCCCATCAAGTCCACACCACTCCTCTGAAAAGCATCCCTACCTCCTCTCTTACCCTGTCCCTGTATCCTTGCATTTACCATGGCTAACCCACATACCCCTGGACACTATGAGCAATTTCCCATGGCCAATCCACCCTAACCTGCACGTCTTTGGATTGTGGGAGGAAACCGGAGCACCCGGAGGAAACCCACGCAGACACAGGGAGGATGTACAAACTCCACACGTACAGTCGCCCGAGGGTGGGATTGAACACCAGTCCCTGGCGCTGTGAGGCAGCAGTGCTCATAGAATCATAGAATCCCTACAGTGTGGAAACAGGCCCTTCGGCCCAACAAGTCCACACTGACCCTTGGAGCATCCCACCCAGACCCATCCCCCTATAACCCACCTACTCTACAGACCCCTGAACACTACGGGCAATTTAGCATGGCCAATCCACCCAGCCTGCACGTCTTTGGACTGTGGGAGGAAACCGGAGCACCAGGAGGAAACCCACAGACAGTCGCCCGAGGGTGGAATTGAACCCGGGTCCCTGGCGCTGCGAGGCAGCAGTGCTAACCGCTGAGCCACCATGCCACCCTCTTACCATCTTAAAAGGGTTGTGAAGGATGTGAGAAAAGATAAATTCTGCCTATATCAGCTTAACTTTGAAATCTGCCAAACTGTCAGCACTGACCTGTTTATTCAAGGGATGAATCAAAGTTCAGGATCATGGTCGGCATGGACTGGTTGGGCCGAAGGGGTCTGTATCTGTACTGTATGACTCTATGAATATGTCTAGAAGCTCTTTTTAATAACTCACTTCTGAAATCAAGGCAATGCACTTTGGGAAATTGCATGCTATTAATGCAGCAACGTGATAGAATTGATTTCCAATGAATACATGCTTGAATGCCTTTTGTTCCATCAACTTCAGATGGAAACTGTATTTGCATATCCATTCAGAGTCAGGTTCGATGGGAATTTGCTGAGCATGGCCCAGGCATAGGTCAGTGAGACCAGACTGCTTCCTTCTACAATGTTTCCGGTTGCGATATAGAGTTTCTAGTAAACTTGTGACAATTCAGTTATGGACATCTTTACATCTATTTACGGTCTTGGGGTAAAAAAACAGGCTTTAATTAATGCTCTGTTTTGAACTTTTAGTCATATTTTAGCTTGGGAGAAATACCTTTCCTTCTCATCATGCTATTCCAACATTAAGATTTATTACAATACAGATCCTGAAGGGGTCAAGAGACAGAGGGAGAGACAGAGAGAAAACAATAAAAGGATCCTTCGAGTACAGGTTCATAGTTTCTTGAAAGTGGAATTGCAGATAGATATGATAGTGAAGGTAGTGTTTGGTACGCTTGCCTTTATTGGTCAGTGCATTGAGTAGAGGAGTTGGGAAGTAATGGTGTGGCTGTACAGGATATTGGTTAGGCCACTTTTGGAATACTGTGTGCAATTCTGGTCTCCCTGCTATAGGAAGGATGATTTGTAAAACTTGAAAAGGTTCAGAAAAGATTTACAAGGATGTTGCCAGGGTTGGAAGGTTTGAGCTATAGGGAGAGGCTGAATAGGCTGGGGCTATTTTCCCTGGAGCATCAGAGGCTGAGGGGTAACCTTATAGAGGTTTATAAAATCTTGAGGGGCATGGAGAGGGTGAATAGCCAAGGTCTTTTCCCCAGGGTGGGTGAGTCCAAAAGTAGACGGCATAGGTTTAAAAGGAGAGGAGAAAGATTTAAAAGGGACCTAAGGGGCAAAATTTTCACACAGAGGGTGGTGTGTGTATGGAATGAGCTGCCAGAGGAAGTTGTGGACGTTGGTACAATGACAATATTTAAAAGGCGTCTGGATGGATACATGAATAAGAAGGGTTTAAGAGGGATATGGGCCAAATGTTGGCAAATGGGACCAGATTGATTTAGGATATCTGGCCAGCGTGGATGAGTTGGTCTGAAGGGTCTGTTGCTGTGCTGTACATCTCTATGACAATTAAATGTGCTTTGGAGAACTGTTTACAGACAGATGGACATACAGTGTTGACAGCGAGAGTTACAGAGCAGTTCTGGTCACCACACTATAGGAAGGATGTGACTGAACTGGAGGGAGTGCAAAGGAGATTCACCAGGATGTTGCCTGGGATGGAGCATTTCAGCGACAAAGAGAGACTGGCTATGCTTGGGTTATTTTCTTTGGAGCAGAAAAGGCTGAGACTATGAGGGGCATGGACAACGGGGATAGAAAGCAAAAGAACTGCGGATGCTATAAATCAGGAACAAAAACAAAGTTGCTGGAAAAGCTCAGCAGATCTGGCAGCATCTGTGGAGGAGAAAACAGAGTTAACGTTTCGGGTCCGGTGACATCCCCTTAGTCAAAGGGTCAATAACAAGGGGGCATCATTTTATAGTGAAAGGCAGGAGATTGAAGGGCGAATTAAAGGAAAAACCTTTTCACCCAGAAGGTGGTGGGGGTCTGGAACGTACTGCCTGCGAGGGTAGTTGAGGCAGGAAACCTCATAACCTTTAAATAATACTTGGATAAGCGTTTGAAATGTCATAACATTCAAGGCTATGGGCCTAGTGCAGGAAGATGGGACTAGTGTAGGTAGTAGTGCATGTTTGGCAGCACAAACACGATGGGCTGAAGGGCCTCTCAGTGCCGTATGATTCTATGATTCAGCAGTTGCAAAATGGTTAGTGACTGTGTTAGAGAGGGGAGGGAGGGAAGCCAGAGCCAGTGGACTGAAGCGTACAAGTGCAGGCTGGGACCAAGAATTCACATTAAAAAAAATTGAGAGAATTCTGACTTCAGCATCTTGGAGATTGCAGAACCCATAGGGGTTACCAAGGACAGAGGAAATGGTGGGTGAAGGTGTGAAGAGAGAGAGAACATCTAGGCACGAGACTAAGCGTGCATTGTTTTGTATTTGATCAACATTGTCAAACCACAAGTTCACAAACAGTCGACAGATAATGCCACATCAGTACTGGGGTGTCAGTGTTTCGTTCAGCATGTGAAAATCAATAATTTGGGACCTTTATGGCACCTTTTACACAGCAATTAGGTCCCAAGGTACTTTTACAGGGGTGATATCAGATCAGACTTAACAGGAATAGCCTAAGGAAATGCATGTTGGTGAAGAAGTAGGTTTTTAAAAAGAGTGTTTAATAAAACGGAGAGCTTAAGAGGCAGGTAGGATTCAGAAGCAGAATGGAAGATGCAAGTGTAGGCATGGCAACCATTGTTAGAATGATGAATCAATGACATGCAATGGATCAGAATTAGAGAGTACACCCTGGAGAAGCTACATCGAGGTATGGATAGGCGTGGCCCTGAAACAAGGATGAGGATCTCTTATAAATGTTCACAATCTCATACACTTCAATGACAAAACTGCTGTAGGTGTTAATAATGGAATTTCTGACTGAACCCCTTCAAAAGCTTTTACCTAAAACTCACCTTACGTAAATCTAAATTACATCTGTTAATGAAATTTCCCAAAGTCCAATCAATTGCTTCAATACATTTAAAGCTGAATGATTGTGCCAGAGCTCGTTCAGAACCAGTTACTGTGTGGATCAGCAAGCTACCCAGATAATGACTTCAATCAATATTGCAATCAAGCACTGTGTGGCATCTCTTCAATCAATTGAGCCCTGCAGTGATGATGCGGAATTGGTTAACACCCGATTCCATCTGCAATACAGAATACACAGTGAAAGGGGAATGCATAAATGCTTAAAGCTGAGACATTTCGAAGAGTGAATAGGCTGACTCAGGAGGATACACACTCAGCGTTTGCAAATACTCCACCCCAAGTATGGTGGGCTGAGATAGCTAACTTCCCATGTGCCAAAACTCTGCAGTTCTAAAAAGATCTCTCTCACACTGCAAGGGCCCCTTTAGAGATTTTCTTCAGGGTAGTTTATGGTTTTAGGAAATTATCTTTTCATTCACACTTTCACTAGATGATGCAAATACGCCCCAGCATAGATAAAGAAGGTATTCAGAGAGAATTTGTTCAGAGAGATGCTCTTCGACATGTCTGGTGCAGGTGGGACTTGAACCCAGGTCTCGTAGTTCAGAGGTAGGAACATTACCACTGCACCACAAGATTGATTATATTTGCACAATTACCAAAGATTTTACATATTGAGGCCTGTATGGAAACCCTTGAGGAATACGAACACTCCCATCCATCTTGTGGAGGTGCCGGTCTTGGACTGGGGTGGACAAGATCAGAAGTCGCACGGCACCAGGTTATAGTCCAACAGGTTTATTCGAAATCGCAAGCTTTCGAAGCACAGCCCTTTGTCAGGTGGAGTCACTGAACCTGATGAAGGGGCAGCGCTTTGAAAGCTTGTGATTTCAAATAAACCTGTTGGACTATAACCTAGTGTCTTGCGACTTCTGACCACATCTATCTTGCGAATTTGCGTATTCTGCCCATTATTCCTACTGTCTCCCAGCACAGCCAACTTCCTCACTTCATTAAATATTTGCCTGTAAATCCATAAGCTTCAACTTTAGCCAACAATCTCTAATGAGCAACTTTTACAGATACTTTCTGGACGTCCATATACATAGCATCCATAGAAATTACCCTGGCGATTACTTCTATGCCTTCGTCACCTTTTCAAAGAAAATTAATTGCTGTTTGACAGGTATGATCCATCACTTCAATATCATCCCGCATGAGCTGAAAATTTCCACGGTGCTCCTTCATTCTATCCTTAAAGGCCCGAGTATTTGAAGCGAACTGAACATGTTGAATGGATGTCAGCTGTTTCGAATTTATTTACCCCAAACTAGTTTACTGCCCAATATTAGGAAAATGGAAGACACCTTGTGCATTCTTTCGTGTTCCCAAAGGAACATTCATCTTCACTATTTAATGTGCAGTATGTCACTGATCAGATACTGGGCGACATTTGCAGTTTAACCATCTGCTCAATTTTATTTGAACTAAAATTTCCATCTTGTTGCATTACTGTTAATTAACTCATTACTTTGGAACAGAATTTTGATCCTGGTATCACAGTGAGCTGGCTGCAGCAATATATTGAGGCACAGAGATTAGAATACTATTTTCTTACTGCAGACTGGCCAATATCCCAATGTTGAAGTCACCAAAGCTCCAGCCTCAATGAGAAACAAAAACTCTTTGAAAGTTGATCTTTCCAACAACTTTTCTTCAACACACTTGGCCTCCACCTTAAACTCTAGGCTCTCCATCCCAGTTGAAAGTAGGGTCAAGGTGCGAGTAGCACCGGACGGTCTATTAAACTATGAATCACCCAGTTACTGCAACAGGAATCAGCCTGTCATCAATAACAGCTGATCGCTTGGGCCATACCCCTACCTGTTGGTCAGGAGGTATCATAACAGGGTCTGTTTCTCCCTGTATGACTGTTCGACCCAGTTCATGGACGAGTTGGCCTGAAAGGCCTGTTTCCGTGCTGTATGACCAGGTTTCCTAAATTGAACTAGTCCCATTTGCCTGCATTTGACCCTCGTCCCTCTAAACTTTTCCTATCCACCTACCTGTCCAAATGTCTTTTAAATGTTGTAACTGTACCCGAATCTACCACTTCCTCTGGCAACTTGTTCTATACATGAACACCCTCTGCATGAAAAAATTGCCCCACAGGTCCCTTTTAAATCTTGCCCCTTTCACCTTAAACCTACTCCGTAAAACATCTCCAAACGTAATTAAACAAATAAGCTACAAGCACTGCCGACTAGGGACAGTGTCATATCAACAAAAAAAAATGAAAAAAAAGGTGGGAAAACAAGGGAGGGAACTAAATCAAAAAATAATGTCAGAAGGGGAGATAATGCAGGTCCACCTCTCTCTCAAAATAAAAACTAGTTTAGGATATTTTCTAAATCCACCTGCTCAGAGATGTTGTTACACAGCCTCTGGTGCCAGTGGGACTTGAACCCACACCTCCTGGCTCAGAGGTACTGACATTACCACGGTACCCCAACTGCCCTAAAAAAAAACCTAGCCATTTGTTTCTTTTATATCAGAAGCATTCTTACACAGAACTGAACTTTTCTTTTCGCCCCATCACCAAATCATTCGTGGTATTTTTTTCACCACCGAAAGCTGGATCTCAATCATCTCTGGAGGACGTCCCAGTTTATTCTTAAATGGGACCGACATTGTCAGGGCCCATTCGATTAAACACCCCTTTACGCAGCTGGCTCAGTGAGAACATCTCCTCCATTGACGGGGTCCCTTTACCCACCCCAGCCCATCTGCTCCTCCAATCAGAGATTGAATACCTTGAGGAGCTGTCAAGGTGGGCGAGAGGGTGGGGGCGTGGGTATAGTGTACCTAGGCAGGAGCCTTGATGCGTTCCTTCAACAGGATTACCATCTGGAAACGACAAGGGCAGCAGATCCAAGCGAACACCGCCACCTACCAGCTCCCCTCCGAGCCACTCACCATCCCGACTTGGAAATATATCGCCGCTCTTTCAGTGAGTTCAGGGTCAAAATCCTGGAACTGACTCCTTATCTGCATTGTGGGTCTGCCTACACCAAATAGACTACAGCAGTTCAAGGCAGCAGCTCACCATCACCTTATCCAGGGTAACTAGGGACGGGCAATAAATACTGGGCCCAGCCAGCGACAGCGACTTTCCATGAATAAGAAACAGCTTACCCTTAATAGCACTAATTGTAACATGGAAACAATTTATTTTTGGCAAAATAATGCTCCTTTTCCTTCTTAGTTGAATAGCACATCTTCAAACTTTATTTCAGTCACATCAAGTTAAAAAGTGAACTATAATGATAGACTTAATGGGTACTGCAGATGCTGGAGAATCCGAGATAACAAGGTGTGGAGCTGGATGAACATAGCAGGCCAAGCAGCATCAGAGGAGCAGGAAAGCTTGACGTTTCGGGCCTAGACCCTTCATCAGAAATTTTGGGTCTGCTGTGTTCATCCAGCTCCGCACCTTGTTATCTATAATAACAGACTGCTTGGCTGAGAGGTGATTGGTTTCTGCCAGCTGAACATGATGTCTGAATTCACTAACTTGGATTCTATTTTAGCAATATGCTCGCCAGATCGCCATGTGCTTAACTGAATGAAGCAGTCCCAATTCCTTTCCATTCCTAATTAAAAACTGAAAGAATTGCGGGTGCTGTAAATCAGGAACATAAACAGAAATTCGCCGGAAAAGCACAGCAGGTCTGGCAGCATCTGCGAAGAGAAATCAGAGTTAACATTCCTCAGAGGAAGGGTCACAAACGTTAACTCGGATTTTCTCCTCACAGATGCTGCCAGACTTGCTGTGCTTTTCCAGCAATTTCTGTCCTTGTTCCTTGCCATTCCTCCCCACCTGTGATGGAAAATAATAAATTGAAGACGTGGAACACAAGCTTGCTTAGTGAGAAGACGCTGATACAAGGTTTACACATGCAGTAATTACAACGGTGAATATATCTGACAACACTTGCATCGGTTGCAGAGAATTCTGGGATTTCTCGAGGTCCTGAAAGGCACTGTATAAATCTTCCGTGTCGAATTTCTGATCGCTAAATTTCCACACTGTCCCCGATCCAATCATCAGCAACTGACTAATCAGCCCATTGAGGAAATTAAACTTCATGCTCAAATGGAAGGTGCCTTTTCACCAGCCCTTTTACATAAGCTGTGTTTGAGCATTTCCCACAGCCTATTGTGCTTGCGCATTGAAAGCGGGCTAGTTCCTGTGACAGGAGCTCTGTGTGTTTTGCCCACACGGCTGACAGATTTGGATGCACAACGTATGACTCTATTTAATGTGTACAAGGAAGTTCAGACCGTGTTCTCTCAAGGGGCCAGGAGCTTGCTCACTGCCTTATTTAGTAAATCAATGAGAGGTTGAGGGATAATCCCAACTTCCTTTTTCAATTTGATGCTACCTGACTCAGTTGGCCTCACATCCTCTTAGACAGAGGTCAATGTTTCAAACTGAAGACTGGGATTTGAACTTGAATCAACCAACATTTCAACACAGGATTGAGGTGAACTCCAGCTCAATCATAGGTACCATTCTTTAAACTAAAACCTTCCTCTGCAATTCCAAGTAAATGTCAAAGGATCTCTATTCAAAGAGGAACATGGCATCCAATAATAAAGACTAATTTTTGAGTTGAATTATTGTGTTTGACTACAGAAAGCAACTGGGGTACTGTGGTGAGAGATAAAAGGTACTGCAGATGCTGGAGAATCCGAGATAACAAGCATGGGGCTGGATGAACACAGCAGGTCAAGCAGCATCATAGGAGCAGGAAAACTTGACGTTTCGGGCCTAACCCTCAGAGTTTTTGGTTTCTTTGTTTGACAAAAAGAGATAACTGCATTAAGATTATATTTCAGGCATGGCTCACTCAGCAGATTCTCAGGACATAGGGATTGTCCTGTGAGGAAAGAGTGAGCAGGTGGACGCCAAAACCCATTGGGAATTGCAAGAACAAGAGGTGATCTTATATCTTATCTTGTGAAGGGTTTGAGTTATAAGGAGAGGCTAGATAGGCTGGGGCATTATTCACTGGAGCGTAGAAGGTTCAGAGGTGACCTTGTGGAGACTTATAAAATCAGGAGGGGTATAGAGAAGGTGTATAGCAGGTGTCTTTTCCCTAGGGTGGGAGATTTTGAGACTGAGGGGCAAATCTTGAAGGTAAGAGGAAAACAATTTCAAAAAGACCGGAGGGTCTTTTTTTTTTATAAGAAAAACACAGAGGGGTTTGTGCACGGAACAAAATTCCGGAGGAAGTGATGGATGTGGGTACAGTTACAACGTTTAAAAGACATTTAGATAAACAATGAATAAGAAACGTTTGGAGGGATATGGGCCAAGTGCAGGCCAGTGGGACTAGTTTAGTTTGGGATTACATTCGGTATGGCCTGGTTGGACCGAAGGGTCTGTTTCTGTGCTGTATGACTCTATGAAAAGACATAGAGACCTTGGCGGGAGGCAGTCCTGATGCTGAGAAGTTGTTTTCCTGTGTTGGAGTCAAGAGCTAGAGAATACAGGTTAAAAATTACGGGTATCCCACTTCAAAATTGAATGAGAAGAATTTTTTAAAAATCTATTTGGAGGTACATTAGTCCATGGAGTTCCTTTCCATTGCGAGCAGAGGCAGTCAGGCATTTAAATATATTTAAGGCTGAAAATGGCCCATTCACCCCCTACTCCTGGGCCTTACGTGGCCCCCACAACAAACGCCTGCTAGAGTAACTCCTCGTTTCGCAGCATTCCTGGAGCCTCCAGAGTGACATCCGACTAGAGCTGGCAACTTTAACATTGCTGCTGTAGGATATCTCTGGGAGTAAGATGGGTGGCAGGTTTGACTGCTGAACATTTCAAAGAAACCATATCCCCAAATACTTTCAGGTAGAGTCAAGAGGTGGGATTCGTTTTGATTATCAAGCAAATCGTAGCTTCCAGCAGATCAGAATTCCAACCAGGTAAACAAACACTAGTGTGGCAAGGGCACGCTGAGACTGAGTGTCCTGGCTGACCAAAATTTGATTCTGATGAAATCAGGTAATTTGTCTCTCTCTCTCTTCTTGGCACATTCATTTCAATAAATCTCAACAGTAGCTGCTGGCAGACTCTCCATCTTCTCAATTATCTATTTCACTACTGAGAAAAACCACCCTTCTAATCCCATTTGCCTGCTTTATCCAATTAGGGACTGGTGCTCTCATGTTCAGCTGCACTCAGCAAATGGCCCACTGTGACAGAAAACACAATTCCTCCTTATGCCCTATGATCCTTCAATCATTTCCCTGTACAGCACAGCCCGATCCACAGCAGGGAATCACGGTTTCTGGGATCTTGCTATGCATCAATTTCCTGTCGCATTGTCATTTCCCATTGTGCTTCCAAATAACAATTGATCGTGGTTACACAGTTGGTATTGGGTCACCATGAGGCCAGTTTTGAATTTCAGATTTTAATCAGATTCATTATTCAACCATCTGCCATGGAGCGATTTCATGATCTCGTTGAACGGTACAACAGATTTGAGGGACTGACTGGCCTATGCCTGCTTCTAGGATTTTATCCCACATCCTGTGAACATTACAGCCAGGCATTCTGGATTATTGGTCCAGCGAAATTATCGTCGCTATGCTAACACCTCAGCAAACTGACCGTGGCCAATCCTGTCTATGCCAGGCGCTGTCACAGCAATAGGAACAGAGCCATCGGGCAGTGAGGGGCAAGAACCTACCCACACCAGCTTCTCTTGGTCAATCCCAGCAATTCCATTAATACCTCTTTTCAATCTTCACTCTCATTTTGCACGTTCATCCAGCTTTTCAAGTGGAGCTTCAGTCACTGGTGGCAAGGCTGCTTCTGTGCAGCTCCAGCCTAAATAGTGGTAACCAGTGACGTCAGTCTGAGAGGCACAGTCAGCGAACAGGAGGCTGAAGTCGGCAGTCACCCCAACACTTAGTGAGCTGACAGAATCAACATAGACAGCTCATCCTCAGTCAGCTGCTAGCTGACCCATCATTAAACCAGGTGGTGGGACAGGGTGCTGCACGGAACACATGCTGAAATCTCAGTTCGTTGACTGCTGATGTTCTGGAGAAAGTCAGGCCAAAGTGCAGCTTCGACTAGTTAGCGTTTGGCATACTTTTCCTCAGGTAACAGGTTTAGCAGGCATCAGGAAGAAATTAAATGGTTCAGCTCAGAGAGACTGTGAAACAGGAACTCCTCTCTGCAGTCGCAGTTAGCTACACCCTCACGTTAAATTGGTTTCATCTCAGCGGCTCTGTGCTTTATAAGCTCCAATACCAGGCATAACAAAAGCTCAGCTCTACAGCAGTTTAACTTTCCTAAAGCCTTTCAATAGAGTAGCCCAGCTCTAGAGATTTAACGGTGTTAGTAGGAACTGCAGATGCTGAGGAATCTGAGATAACAAGGTGTAGAGCTGGATGAACACAGCAGACCAAGCAGCATCAGAGGAGCAGGAAGGCTGACGTTTCGGGC
The DNA here is from genome assembly GCA_024137785.1 of Ginglymostoma cirratum. Taxonomy (NCBI): domain Eukaryota; kingdom Metazoa; phylum Chordata; class Chondrichthyes; order Orectolobiformes; family Ginglymostomatidae; genus Ginglymostoma; species Ginglymostoma cirratum. The sequence continues at coordinate 21,645,129 of JAHRHZ010000071.1, forward strand.
CTAGACCCTTCTTCAGAAAAAGGGTCTTTCTGAAGAAGGGTCTAGGC
>JAHRHZ010000071.1:21645575-21678830 GCA_024137785.1 Ginglymostoma cirratum
ATGCTGGAGAATCCGAGATAACAAGGTGTGGAGCTGGATGAACACGTTTCGCCCGAAACGTCAAGCTTTCCTGCTCCTATGATGCTGCTTGGCCTGCTGTGTTCAAAAGAGTCTGACTGGGTTCAAGAAAAGTTCAACATCATTCCAGGGAAGAAGCGGCCAGATGAGTAATGGTGGCAACAGTCTGTCCAGCTCAAGGCGCACGCTTGGAGCAGAACACTGTTGCTTCCAGATCCTCCTGGGGATAGGACAGGATTTGTGATCTAGGCAGATAGTGTGCACAGCTGATGGGGTACCACGTTGTCAGAGGTGACAAGATGTGCAGGTGCCGGTGCAGAACTGGGGTGGACAAAGTCAGAAGTCACATGACACCAGGTTATAGTCCAACAGATTTATTTGAAATCACAAGCTTTCAGAGCCTAAGTCCTTCCTCAGGTTTTAGTTTGTACAAGATGATAAATAAGTTCCGCTTCAAAATCTCGCCACCCTCAACCTCATCCCAAGACCAGCACCCCCTTCACCTCATCTCCTTGACCTGTCCATCTTTTCTCCCACCTACCCGCCCCTCCATCCTCACTGACCAACCCCCATCCCAACTCCCTACCTACACTCACCTTTACTGGCTTCATCCCCACCTCCTTGACCTGTCTATCTTCTCTCCACCTCTCTGCTCCACTATCTACCTTCTTTCACTGCCCCCCACCCCCTCTCTCTCTATTTATTTCAGAGACCCCTTCCTCGCCCCCATTTCTGAAGAAGGGTCTAGGCCTGAGACGTCAGCCTTCCTGCTCCTCTGATGCTGCTTGGCCTGCTGTGTTCATCCAGCTCTAACACCTTGTTATCTCAGATTCTCCAGTATCAGCAGTTCCTACTATCGCCACTAAATCAGTTCAGCTGTTCTGATGGTTTGTATGACAATTAGAAATCTTTTAGCATTACAAAGAACAGCTTTAAAATAAAAGTCTATAGCATTGTAAACTGTCCCAGGGTGTTTCACTGGATCAGCATCAAATGTGACATGGATCCAGGCAGCTGAAGGCCACAGGCAGTGTCTTTAAGACGGAGATAGATAGATTGTTCACTAAAAAGGGGATCAAGGGTTCAGGGAAAAAGCAGGAGAACGGCGTTGAGAACTAATCAGCCATGACCAAGTGGGGGAAACAGTCTTGATGGGCTGAATGGCCTATTTCTGCTTTTCTATCTTATAGTTACAATCAAACATACATGAGGCCAGAAGTGGAGGAATACAGAGATGCTGGGAGGTGTGTGCGACTGAAGGAGATTAAAGTGATAGGGAGAAACTGAGGCAAGCCAATGGGGCAAGATGTGAAAACCGGAATCTTCCATCTGCGTGGCGAATGTGGCTGGGGTGCGAGGTAAGCAGGACAAATTGGCCAGTTAATGTTCAGGCAAACAGACAAAATACGAAAAGACATTTGACCAACCAACATTTGTCAAAGAAGTTTCCACTCCACGGTAAATCTGTTTGCCTATTTTGTTCGGAGTTAGGGAATAGCTGCCCTACAGACACACACACACACAGGAGGAACAGAGTCAGGTGTAATTGTAGGAGTTAGACATAGCAGCTCATCATCTCTCACGCAGAATAGAAAGAGGCCAGAGAGTCACAGAACAAGCTCCACAACCTCTGGCTTCGCATATTTACTAGTTGCTGGCAGGTTTCTGAAATGCAGTTTGATTAACTACTGCGCTGAAGATTGAAAAACGCCAAAACAATCCATGAAACCTTGAACAGCTCTGGAAGGACGGAATGCTGGATTCATTCCATTTTACACTGCTTTGGGGTGGACAGACTGCACTAGAAAGGAATTGCATGAGAAAACAACTGGGAACCATTCAGGTAACATTGCAAGGTGGTGAGGAAAGGCAGCAAGAGTGGTTCGTGGGAAAACTCAAGCGGCAGGTTCTGAGGACAGTGATGATGGACAAAGGTTGATGAAATCATTTCTAAGCTGTAGCGGCAAGATGTTCAGCAATATCGAGGGAATGGACGTTGTGGGCGGCACGGTGGCTCAGTGGTTAGCACTGCAGCCTCACAGCGCCAGGGACCTGGGTTCAATTCCAGCCTCAGGAGACTGTCTGTGTGGAGTTTGCACATTCTCCCTGTGTCTGCGTGGGTTTCATCCGGGCGCTCCCGTTTCCTCCCACAGTCCAAAGATGTGCAGGCTAGGTGGATTGGCCATGCTAAATTGCCCATAGCGTTCAGGGGTGTGTGGGTTGGAGGGGGATGGGGAGGGGGATGGGTTGGAGGGGGATGGGGAGGGGGATGGGTGGGATGCTTTGAGGGTCGATGTGGACTTGTTGGGCCAAAGGGCCTGTTCCCACACTGTAGGAATTCTAATTCTAATGCTGCACTGTCAGAGATGCCATATCCCAAATGAGGTGTTACACCCAGATCCTATCTGCTCTCATGACATAAAACATCCAGCAGCATTCCGCAGGAGGGAAGGTCTTCCCAGTGCCCATCCCTCCAACCCTAAGCACAAAAGAAAATCTACTCATAGCCATGTGTCTGCTTATGGGAGCTTGCTGTATGCAAATCTTTTCTGCATTATTAACAGTTGCTGCACAGAAAAAATGCTTCAGTGGCTGCAAATAGTCTCGGGCGATCTGCAGCCTGGGAAGATCTTGTGGTAATGTCACTGGACTAGTAATCCAGAGCTCCAAGATGATGTTTTGGGGTCGTGGTTTCGATTCCCGCCTTGGCAGACGGTGGAATTTGAAGAAGATCTGTAATTAGAAAAGCTCATTTAATGGTGACCATGGTTGATCGTCACCAAAACCCATCCATTTCACTAAATGTCCTTTCAGGAGGGTAACCTGTCATCGTTACCTGATCCGGCCTACATGCCACTCCAGACCCACTGTAATGTGGTTGGCTCTTAACCAATGTCTGAAAATGGCTCAGAGAGCCAATTAACAAGGCAATTAGGGATGGGCTCAAAATGCTGGTCTTGTCACTGACACCCACACACCCATAAGAATAAAAGTAAGTCTTTCCGTGCGAGAAATGGTGGAGACACCCCTTCACGGTGGATGAATAGTTTCAACCCTGTCTTTATTTTAAGCTTTTCTCTGCACAGTCACTAATTTGCAGCAATTGGGAACAAATGGGAATTGGTAGTGGAATGAGGTGTTGAATGCAGCATGTGTCAGTAACAATATTGCAAATCATGAACGAGTTTCTCGTGATTAGATTTCTTAAATGGTATTCCACACTGTAGGGATTCTCTTACTCGATTACTGAAACAGAGATTGATCGGCTCTTAAAATAGGGAGGTGTCAGCACAGCCCAGGGCTGCAGTGAATGATTCTGTGAGGGTGCTTTTCCATTACGCTATAGATTTCTGCTCAACTCAGCACTAATGGACAACACCACCTAACCCCTCCCCCCACCCCACCTCACCGTTCAGCATCTCATTACACTTGAATTGATTAATGTGTAAAATTAGAGAGGAAATCCCTCCCAGCACCAAGTACTAGAAATCAAAACTCAAAATTGAAAACCTGGAATGACTCAGTAGAACCATAGAATCCCTACAATGTGGAAGCAGGCTATTTGGATCCACGACAATCCTCCGAGGATCAACCCAGCCGCAGCCACCCCCATACCCTATGCCTGTAACATGAATTTCCCATGGCTATTCTACCCATCCTGGACTTCTCTGGACACTATGGGCAATTTAGCATGGCCAATCCACCCTAACCTGCACATCTTTGGACTGTGGAGGAAACCCACACACGGACATGGAGAAAATGTGCAAACTCCAGACAGTCACCTGAAGCTGAAATCAAACCCGGGTTTCTGGTGCTGTGACCCAGCAGTGCTAACCACTGAGCCACCATCCTACCCTTACCTGCAAATGAGTCTAATAGTCCTAACGTTCTCTGGGGTGACTGTACAATCATCATGAAAGGGTTCGGAGGGACAAAGGTCAACCAAGAAACATTTACTAACTTTTTTTTTGTTCTGCCATGGTGTGGATGTCATTGTCAAGGCCAGCAGTTGCTGCCCATCCCCAAGTAGCATGTTGAATCGTTCTTAAAGCCACGCGTCCACAGGTCTGGAGTCACACGTAGCTCAGACCATGAAAGAACAGATTTCCTTCCCCGAAGGAACCAAATGGGTTGTTTTGAAAGGGGGAAAAAAACATGCTATGGTTTCATGGTCACCATGACTGAGAATAACTTTCAAATGCAGATTTTATTAATTGAATTTAAATTCCAACAGCTGCCACCATGGGATTTGATCCCGTATCGCTGGGAGTGTTAGCCAGAGCCTCTGGATGACTAGTTCAGTGACACTGCCACAATGCCACGATCTCCCCTTCACTATTATAATAGATGAAGAGGTGTGCCTGAGCTGGGCATCACTACAATCTTCCCCACTCAGCTCCACATGATCTGACATTACTACTAACACGCTCTGGCTGTTACCACAGGATTACAATCCCCTGTTGCTGTACGAAGGGAAACCACACATTTAGCATGAAGGAGTTGTGTTTCAGCCAGCCAGTTTCCCACTGAAACAGGGAATACTGAGAGGACTCTGGGCCTGCAGGCTATAATCTCAAGGTGATCCCAGCTGCTAGTGTTCCCTCATCCTAGGGAAATCCTGCAGCTAATCCCAACTCCCTTGCACTTGCTCCGGAAGAGAGAAACATGAAATATTCAACAAATTTTCTCTGCTTACATTGATGCTGATGCTGGGAAACACATCATTTGAGAACGACAATGTTTATTTAAGAGAGTGCACATAAAGCAGGATTGCGATTTATAGATAATGACATGATTTAGAATATGTTTGAAGGTGTATGCAAACTGCACTGATGTATAGACCCACTGTTGCATATTCCTTGTAACAATAATTGAATTACATCACTGTTCACAGCTCACAATGCTAGCCTTGATTTTAAGCCATAAAAACACGAGAACCAAAATTTGGCCATTCGGCCCATCGAGTCTGCTCTGCCATTTGATCACTGATCACCGATATTTTTCTCAACCCCATTCTCCTCCCTGTAACCCCGACCCCCTTACTAATCAAGAACCATCTCTATCTTAAAGACACTCAACGATTTGGCCTCCATAGCCCTCTGCTGCAATGAGTTTCACAGATTAACCAGCCACTGGTTGAAGAAATTCCTCATCTCAGTTCTAAATGGTTAGCCCCTCACTCTGAGGCTGTGGCCTCGAGTCCTAGTGTTTTACAAGTGGAGACATCTTCTCCATGTCCACTCTATCTAGGCCTCTCAGCACTCTAAGTTTCAAACAGAGCACCCCCCTCGTCCTTCTAAACTCCATCAAGTTCAGAACCAGAGTCCTCAACCGCTCCTCATATGACAGGCTCTTCATCCCTGGGCTCATTTTTGTAAATCTCTTCTGGACCCCTCTGAAGCCAGCACATCCTTCCTTAGATATGGGGCTCAAAACTGCTCACAAATATTCCAAATACAGTCTCAGCAAAACATCCCGGTTGTTGCATTCTCGCCCTGGTAAAATCAATGCTAACATTGCAGCAGTCTTCCTAACTGTAAACTGAACCTGCATGTTAACCTTAATGGAGTTCTAAAGTAGGACTCCTAAGTCCTTTGTACCTACAGATTTTAAAATCCTTTCCTCCTTTAGAAAATAATTTACTCCTCCAATTCTCCTACCGAAGTGTATAATGTCACACTTTCCCACACTGTATCACATCAGCCATTTCTTTGTCCACTCTCCCAGCCCATCCAAGCCCTTCTGCAGCCTCCCCACTTTCTCAACACTACCTGTCCCTCCACCTATCTTGGTTACATTTGCAAACATAGCAACAATGCTCAAAAACCTCATGGGGTCAGACATGTCACCCTAGCTCCTGAATTGCCTCCATAACAACGTCGACCTAGCCAGTGTAACTTGTACCTATTGCTATTGTGAAGAAGCTACATCGTGTTGATAAGACAAAGTGTCTCTTCTTGCCAAGATTCACATTCATCTTCGACCTTTACCAACCAGACCGAGTACAGAAAGGAGGATTGCTCGTCCTCAGTCTACACCACCCGTTAGCAGTTAGTGGCTGGTTCCACAAACGTTTGACAGCAATTAAATTTCGCGGACATTTATTGACTGCCCATTGACTATTCTATATTCTGGCTGGTCAGGTCATGAGTTTAAACAATCAGCAACAAAAAAAAGCAGACTGGGGGCTGCAGGGGCAATGAAAAAGTTAAAGGTCTGGTAGGCGCTCCTTGAAAAGTGTGTTGTCACCAGATTCCACACAGTTATAGACGCACGTAAACGATTTTAATGTTGCAAGGCTCTGGGGAAAACAAGGCGTGGGACAAACTGGATGGCTCTTTCAGAGACCCATCACGAATACGGTGGACTGAATGGTCACCTTTTGGGCTGTGGAGCTCGGAGATCCTATTTCATCTGCTTCGTTAGTTCGTGGCGAAGCTGTTGTTTTCACATTAGACTCCGAGCAAAAGGCAGCGCTTGGTGCCCGTTTTGCGGTAAATACCAGCCGTTCGCTCCAACAGAACACAACAAAAACCAGAACAAGCTGTAGCTTTCTAATCCATCAAACTCTCTCCATCCACCATCCACAGATAAATCTTCTATTTCTGCTCGCACTAAACAGTACGTTCCTTCTCCTAACCTCCGTGGAAAGCAATCAAATGCTTCAGTGCTCCTCAATCTTCCATCAACAATGGCTTGCATTCATATAGCACCTTTAATTCAGCTAGAGCTCCCAGGGGCTTCACATGGGCATTAAATAAAATTGGACGCAACGAAGCATGCGATAGATAATACTCTGGTTCACTCAAAACAGGTCTCAGCCAACCCAAAGAAAACGTATTGATGAGGTCAGCTACAGACAGGGGTTAATGTATTGAAAGATTAAGGGACAGAGAAAGAGAGTGTATATCTGGCAGCAGATTGCAGCTCAGCAATGTCCTGAAGCAGTTCATAAACTAGCATCCACTTTGCTGCAGCAACTGATCATATTTAGGCAAATGTCACAGCTCTCACACATGCATGAGCTCCTACAAACGCCACCTTACTAATGAGAAACACGTAACAGGGGGCTTCTATTAATCCAAACGGAAAAAGGGAAACAATGAGAATACAGATTACCCCAAATAGTGTGGTGCCAGGTCAGTGCATTATGTAGAGAAAATGTCAAACACTTCCATTTGGAAAACACCAGACTGGGGACTGCAATCTCTTAAAGACATTTTCCCACATTTGGTCCCAATCCACCAACCCTGAGCTGGCCAGGCATTCAGAATCTTCCAAGCTATTAAGCACGATCCTCACCGAACAAGAGAGCAAATATCATGAGCTAAAAGCAAAAGTACTGTGGGATGTTGGAGATGTCAAATAAAAGCAGAAACTGCTGGAGAAACTCAGCAGGTCTAGCGACATCTGTGGAGGCAGGAGCAGTAAGGTCCAATATGACTGATTTGGAATTGAAGGGAGGTGGAAAACGAAGATTTTTGTCCGGTTTGCAAAGGGGGAGGAAGCACAGACAGCGTAAATGAGACTGGAGTAGCCTTATAGACATTAATAAGGTGTGCTTAGGACAGTGTCCAGTGATGTGCTGGCTGGGCAGATTAGCCATGGGAAGGTATAAGGTAGGGGAATGGGTCTGGGTGGGATACTCTGAGCATCAATGTGGACTTGATGGGCTGAATGGCCTGTTTCCACACTCTAGGGATTCTAGGATTCTAGGATTCTATAGCAAGCAGAGTTGATAAAGGGGAATTTGTAGATTTGGATTTCCAGAAGGCATTTGATAAAGTGCCACATAAAAGGCATAAGATAGGAGCTGACGGTTTTGGGGACAACTGTATTATCATGGGTTGAGGATCAGTTAAAACATAGAAGTATGAGTCAAGATTAATGTAGCTTTCTCAGGTTGGTAACTGGTGAGGTGCAACAAGGATCAGTCCTATAGCCTCAATTATTTGTGATCTATATTAATGACTTAGAATCATAGAGTCATACAAGAACGGAAACAGACCCTTCATCCCAACGCATCAATGCTGTCCAGGTTTCCTAGTCCTAGTGAAATGCATTGGGTTTTTATTTTTGAAACCACATTTGGGACATTTTGAACCAAAAGGCTTACCAACAGGAGTGACCAACTCGCTCAAGCTCTGAACCTCTGCCGTGCTTTCTAAAAAATTAGGGGACATGGGTACCACGGCACCGCTGTGGCCAGCATTTACTGCCTGTCCCTAGTTGGCCTTGAGATAGCGTGAGGTGAGTTGCTGAAGGAGGGGACAGTGTCTCACATTGAGCTGACGCTGCAGGGGCGGGAACAGCGAGAGAAAAGGGAAAGAATCTACTGGCACTTCACATGTAGAAAACAACAAGGAACACTTTCGTGCATTTACTTCCTTCGTCTGAGCTTTGTCAAATCTGCAGAACCATCCTGGAGACCTCCGGGAAATGACATTTAATCTCCAGGGTATTGCTACCAGTTAGGGAGAATGGTCAAAGCAACATTAACAAAACAGCCATGATGCTATAGAATGGCCAGTCAAGCTTGAAGGAACGAAAGGCCTACTCCTGCTCCGATTTACATTCTGTCCTTCAGTATGAATAGTCAAAAATAGGTTGTCTTTGCTGACAGCAAACGCGCCTGTGGCAGGTGTGCATGCGTGCACATGTGTTTTGGAGGACAGTATTCTGAAGTTATTAAATGCAACGTCAAGTCCTGAAGGCTACAACGTGCCCGAGTGAGTAATGAGATTCTCAACCAAGGCCTCTTCTCCATCACAGCTGCCTTGTTGAAGTGAATATTAAAAATCGTCTGGAACTGTTCAAGGAGCACCATCCCTCACTCACACTAACATCACCAAACCAGCAGTGAGTCTGTCCAATAATTCTTGTGTTTATAGAATTGTATACAGGCTACTCCCAAATACTCTCTGCATGTTCAATGTACCTTATTGCACAGAGATATGATGATGCACGATTCCTTTAATTGCTTTAACCAACGTATTCCTTTAATTGCTTAAGCCAGCATTAGAAGCATTTGGGTTGATTTATACGTGGACGTATTAAAAATCTTGGGCATGGTGTAACTCTGGACTTGCCCACTGAGGTGGGACACTCAATGCAATTTGGTTCAGCCCCACACATTGGGTGCAGACAAGCTGCCAACATTAAGTGCCCTACTTATGGGTAAATAGATTGGGGGAGTGGGAAATCCAACTGGTGACCAGGCAACTGCATATCCATCCAAAGACAAAAGCAGCATTTGCCACTATCTGGGTTACCTAGTACTTGATAAAGAGGAGGAGAGGGTGTGCACAAGAAAAAAATCTAGCCCTGTCCCAACTGCTCTGAAATTTCAGGTCAACATTAAAGACTCCAAAATGCCAGCTGTGGCTCAGTGTTACAGGCTCAATGCCCACTCCAGAGACCTGTGCACAAAACCAAGGTCAACACGCTCGGTGCAGTACTGAGCAAGTGCAGCACTGCTGAGGAACGCTGTCCAACAGCTGGAAGGGTCAATAGACGGCTAACCTCCTTTCTCAGGTGAGCGTAGAAGGTGCCACGGCACTATGTTGGAGAGGAGCACGAGATGGCCTTCCCAGTACTTTGGCCAATACACACCTCAAACCAAGAAAAGAAAATACAATCTGGTTATTTAATTTATTGCTGTTTGTTTGTGGGAGCTTGCTGTGCACAGAAGGGCAATCGCATTTCCTACATTTGAAGTGACCTTTCCTACATTTGAAGTGACCTTTCCTACATTTGAAGTGACCAACCTTTTGAAGGCTGGATATTGCAAGGTTGAAAGTCCACATAAATGCACTCTATTAAGATCAAAGTCTTCTATTTCCTCTTCATGGTGTTTTCTGGCAAATGTGTTGCAATATCCTGGTAAGACTGTTCCTAGCAACAATAGATTAATACACTTCATCAACTTGCTCCCTGTCTAATTCAAAATTATCGATTACAGATGAAGTACTAAGACGTTTTAAGGTTTGGGAAGTAATGGCACCAGTTAGCATAGGGAGCTGGGCTGTGAGGAGCACAGGAAACCAAACTTATCAATAAGAGTTTAACCAATTGGAATCCATGACGTATTATGATTTCAACCATAACTGGAGTTTATTGTTGTTGCAAAGTTAGAACTAGGAACAAATGTCCCAATCGCAGGCAGGAATTCCTGCCTCGCTCCAAATACCTCATCAGACTAGACTGTACAAGACTGAGTAATGGTGTGCAAAGCAGATGGGGTCAAACCTTAAGAGATTAAAAAGGATTTTCCAAAGGCTTGCCCAGCATATGAAAAGAATATCATCACACCTTTTATTTAAATTCATTCACGGGATGAGGGTGTCACTGGCTAGGCCACATTTGTTGCCCATCCCTAATTGCCCAGAGCGCAGTTATGGGTCAACCACATTGCTGTGGGTCCAGAGTCACATGTTGACCAGACCAAGTAAGGATGACAGTTTCCTTCCCTAAAGTGAACTAGATGGGTTTATCCGACAATCGACAATGGATTCATGGTCATCATTAGATTCTTAATTCCAGATATTTTATTGAATTCAAATTTCACCAATTGCCGTGGCGGGATTTGAACCTGGATCACCAGAACATTATCTGGGTCTTTGGATTAACAGTCCAGCGATAATACCATTAAGCCATCGCCTCCTCACATTTAGAAGATTCAACTGCAAAATATTTGCTGTGCTTCTAACAAAAGGTGTTCAGTGACAAACTGTGCTCATGATTTCTGTGAACGTTTTAATTACTGATGTCAAGCTAAAACGCTCCACAATGAGTGAAGGTGAATTGAAAATGCAGCTACAATGATTCACCTAACCTCCTGTAGTCCCGCAGTTTACAGAGACAGACATCTGCCTTATGATATTTTTCAGTCTTTAATGAGGAACGGCCTTCCTATTACAATCGCCAGCCTCCAGAGCTTGCTTTCGAGTTTCTCAGGTCACATCTACAAAGGCTGCAGCTGAAGACAATCCTCTCACCCACAGCACGGACTACAACATAGTTTCTGCAGGCAAAGAATGTCTGCAGCATCCACCTCCACCCCCAACCCCCACCTCATCCCGCCCCTGACTAAACCTGGCAAACTTCCTTTCAGTTTCCACCCCAGCACACACAGCACATGGGGACACGGTCGGGTGTCTAAATGCAGCAGGTCTTCCTGCTAAGACAAGGTCACCAAATTTAAAAGTCCAATTTTTAAATGCAGAATTAAATAGCAATTTTCACTCAAATGCTCAGTAGGAGCTCATAAATAATTGATGGAGGCTGAATAATTATGAAACGGTTGATTATTTTTTCCTCTACCCTTTGCATTTTAGATTTAAATGGTGCAAAAAGTCCACGTAAAGCTTAGACTGCATTAGTGACCCGAGGAGCTGTGTGTTCGCTGGTCCAGGCCACAGAACAATTCTACAAATTGGAGTCCAGCTGTTGTTGGGAGCTGCGATTCTCCCAGTAGCCTGATGTAGGGAGAAAGACAATGCAGAGCTGAACCACAGCTATCTGATGGGTCTAGTTATTCATTCATGGATTGCCCAGAGGACAGTTACAAGTTACCCACATTGCTATGGTTCTGGAGACAGATGTCAGCCAGACCAGACAAAGAGCAGATATCGCTCTCTAAAAAGGGACATTTTCATTGGAGCGAAGAAAGATGAGAGGTGGCTTGATAGGTGTGCAAGACGATGAGAGGCATAGATAGTGGATAGCCAGAGACTTTTTCCCAGGGCTGAAATGACTATTGTGAGGGGGCATAATTTTAAGGTGATTGGAGGAAGGTATAGGGGAGCTGTCAGAGGTAGTTTCTTCACACAGAGAGTGGTGGGCATGTGGAATGCACTGCCGGCAGTGGTAGTGGAGTCCGATACTTTACAGACTTTTAAGCGACTCTTGGATAGGCACATGGAGGATAGTAAAATGTAAGGTATGCAGAGTAGTTTGACCTTAGTAGGATAATAGGTTGGCACGGTTTTGACGACAAATTGACAGTGTTCGATCTCTCACACACACACACACACACACACAAACGTTGGAAGTTTCGATTTGTACAACCACAAATGGCCAAATGCAGAAGGTTTTAAGAGGGGGGCAGGGACAACTTCAATTAGTTTGAACATCACCGCTCCCCCCCGCCCCCCACCCCAGACTCCAGATTCGCTCCTCATCGCAGGTTTCGTCGTTATCTTTTCAGTGCTGCCAGTTCCTAAGTGGACAGATAGATAGGTCCATTTCTCAGACTGCACCACTGGGGGCAGTCAGCTTGGAGTTGGCCAATAGCAGCAGCAAAGGGTTGATGTACACTACAAAAGAGCTGTCTCCTGTAGCTGGCCGGGCTAAAGATCACAAATTCTTCTAATTCCAAACGCTGTAGGAACTGCCCATACTTTTCCACTGATGCAGTGTCCTATGTGGGCACAGGATGCCAGTATCCAGCATTCTGTCAGTCTATGGGGTGCACACACACAATGGTTTGAGCTCAGCTGCATGCAGTTTCATAAAGTAGTAGTGCAATAAGCATTAAACTGCTGAAAGGTCTACGCCTGTGCTATAAATGCTTTATAAAAACTCATCCCCTTTTATCTGCAGTTACAGAACCTTCTAATACTTGTGCCGGCTGACCTACATTGGTCTCTGCAAGGGCAGCACCTCCATTTTTACAATCTTCATTCTTCTGTTCAAACCCTTCCCTGGCATTTTCTTTCCCTTTCCTTATCCCTGTAACTTCTTCCAGCCTTACAAGCCTCTGCACTTTCCAAAAAGGAAAGAGGATTGAAGCGAGGTCTCCTGCTGTTGTAGTTAATATGCATCCCTCAATTAATATCACACACACACTCAAAATCTCTAGTCATTGTCACTTTTCTGCTTGAGGGAGTTTGCCGTGTGCAAATTGGCAGCTGTGTCGCAGGAGGAACACAAAAGCAAATGGCTTTACTGGCCGTAAAACACTTTGGGATGCCCTGTGGCTGAGAGGGATGCTATATAAATGCAAATCCATCCTTCCTTTTTCTTCAAAACAACACTATGGAATATTGCACATTTTTCACAACCGCAACAGTTGGCCAATTTCCTCTCTCATTCCTTCAAAACATGATTGAAACACCAATCTAGACTGATTGCTGCACCAGTCAGGGACGTCTGGGAGATACAGCGTCTGCCTTCTACTTTAGCTTGGGAAACTATTAATATTGGTCTATTCAACATTGTACACAGTCCTATTGAATCTGTTCCTCATGGTTATGGTGCCAATAAGCAAGGGGCAGTTGAGATCTCTGGAGCTGGAAACCTCTGCCCTTTTGTAAACCATCCAGGTCCAGGTAAAGATCCTACGTTTGGAATTATGAGTCACGACTCATAATGGAATGAGTCAATTTTCAGTGGTGGTGGGAATATGGGGGAGAATCTTGAGGGAGGCAGAGGATCCTTCAGGAAGACCAACTGTGCAGGAAAAGCAATGAATAAAACTACCTGCTACTTTCTTCTCCCTTGTCGTATTGCTCACTGAATTTAAAAATTCCACTGAAGAACAAAACAACGAAGCACAGATGCCAGGGGAGGTGGCCTCTGTAACTAGCATGTTTAACATTGAACACACCAAATTAACATGACTTTTACTCAGTCAGCAATATTCCAGAGAACAACTACATTTGAAGGGCCTCCCTAAGGTTTGATGTGAAGGCAGATTGTGTTGCAAGACCCAACCAAAATGTTTGAATTCTGGTTTTGTTTATTCTTTCATGGGCAATGCTAGTCTTTTCAAAAAAAAATTTAGCCTCTTTGGGTTTTATTCCAAAAGCACACTTGAGGTGGTCAGCTTCAGTTTTGCAAAACTGTTTCTCAGAAAAGGATACTTAAGCTTTCACAATTCTCAAATATACCTAAACATACTCATTTTAAATAAAAAAAAAGGAAAGAGAATGTTAACTATTAAAAAGATGCAGATCTAATATTCCTGAGTAGCGTCAGTCATAGTGCAGAAATAGACCATTCAGTTCAAATAGTTTGTGCTGAACATAATCCCAAAATAAACTAACCACACCTGTCTGCACTTGGCCCATGTCCCTCTGAACTTTTCCTATTCACAAACTTATTCAAATTACTTTTAAACTGTTGTAATTCTACATACATCTACCACTTTCTCAGTTCATTCCACGCATGAAACACTAAAAAAAGTCACCCTTCATGTCCTTTTCAAAACTTTCTCCTCACTTTAAAAATATGCCCCCAAGTTTTGAACTCCTCCATCCACAGGAAAAGACGTTTGATATTCACCTCATCTATGCCTCTCATGATTTTATAAGCCTCTATAAAGGTCACCCTTCAACCTCCTACACTCCAGTGACAAAAGTTCCAGTCTTTCCAGCCTATTTTTATATCTCAAACCCTCCATTCCTGTCAACATCCTGGTACATCTTTTCCGATCCCTCTCCAGTTTAATAATACCCTTCCTATAACAGGGAGACCAGAACTGGGCACAGTATTCCAGAAGAGGCCTCACCAATGTTCTGTACAACCTCAACCTAACATCCCAACTCAAAAGGTCAGAGCAACAAAGGCAAGCACGCTAAACCCTTCCTGAACCACCCTGTCCAGATGTAGTGATGATGTAGAGAATTACCTTTTTTTTTTGATTTACTTCTTCACACGCTTTGGGAAAAATTTACGGAAGAATTGCTTAAAACAGCATTGACATTTAGGGAATTCACATTTTATCCATTCTTCCCAACAACCAGGGAAAGGTACAGCTCTACTAAAAAAAACTGCAGATGCTGGAAATCAGAAACAAACAAATTGCTGGCAAAACTCAGCAGGTCTGGCAGCATCCGTGGGGAGAAAGCGGAGTTAACGTTTTTGGCCCCAGTGCCCCTTTAGAGCTCTACTATAGCCCATTGATGCAGCAGTATGGAAAGCTCTCTTTCTTCTGATTCCTGCTAAACACGAAAAGATAATTTGTTACCGACCTCTAATTGGCCTTGAATTGAGCAACTTGCTAGGCCAATCAGACCAATTCAGAATCAACCCAATCACTGTAGGTCTGGAGTCACTCATAAGCCAGAGAGGATAAGGACAGATTTACTCCCCGAAAGGTCATCTGTGAACACGATTTAATTTTTAAACACTGACGACCACCAGAGACACTAGATTTATATTCTAGACTTATGATTTTGATGTAATTCAAATCCCATCAGTTGCTGTGGGTGGATCTGAACCCATGTCCTGAGTGTATTAGCCAGGGACTCTGGAACACTAGACCAGTGAATTTACCACTGTCTCCCTACAATCCAATTTTTGACCAGTGTCATTACTGCACCATCTTGCAAACGCTCATCAGAAAATAGACTTGCACCTTCCCGTTTCTTCCGTGCAACCACAGAGTCTCTGCAATCATCTGTTCACATGTGGCTGATACATAGGCAACTAAAAGGGGATACGAAGTACATACACGATTATGATATTGCACAAAGAGCTTGAGCCAAATTCCAGGTTAGCGGTTTCGGAATCTCAGTAACTAACCACAATTCCTCTGTCAAAGTCAAGCTCCGTGAACATTCTGACTTCCAAAACAGGCAGCAAGATGTCCTGGTGACGCCTCATTAAGTTTCATTGCATCAGTCTGTCTGTCGTTTTATTCTTAACACTTGCACTTATATCGCTCTCCCCATAATCCCTGTATGCCTCTCCATTTTATGAATTAAGGGTAGGGACTGTCATAATGCAGCAAATGGCTTGCATACTGCAATGGCCCACAAACACACAGGCAAACTAACAGTCAGTTCACCCTGAGCTTCGGTGGCTGCACTTCTGTTTTTGTTTTGGGGAAGAGGGAATATTGGCCGGGACACAGGGAGAAATCAGCACACCTCGGAGACTCGGTGGAACTTTACTCCACAAATCAAACTGACAGACGAGGTAATCCCGACGTCGAGACTGAAGGAGAGCAATTCCTCCGCCTAGCTCCGAGGAGTCAACCCAGATTTTGTGCTCGAGTCCTCAGAACGGGAATCAAAGACACAAGCTGCCAGATCAACAGAGCAGCAAGGCAAAGGACGGCCAAGCTAGCAGAGCTGAAACTCGCTTGGGATGGAGAGAAAGCCGACAGCTTTGGAACAGGAAAGCCTTGTCAGCAGGCAGAGCAGATGGAACACAATGATCCTGGGAAGAGGACACACAGGGCAGAACAAGAGCCCAGCAATCCGGGAAGGAAACAGTGATTTCATTGCACTCACTGTCAGGAGAACCAGGCATCCCGCCAAACCAGCAGGGCACCAACTATTGCCGACCTTTAGAAGGAGCAGCAGTCAGGATATCCTACAGCATCTTATTTGATTAAATATGCCGCCACATTTGTAGTGTAGTGGCAAATAACAGGCTACACAAAGCTCATAGAAACCACTGACCAAATAATTTCCGTTCTTCAAAATATAATTTTTTTTTCTTTATTCATACACAGGATGAGGATGTCGCTGTCTAGGTAGCATTTATCGCCCATCCCTAATTGCCCAGAGGGTAGTTGAGAGTCAACCACATTGCTGTGGGACTGGAGTCACATGTAGGCCAGACCAGGTAAGGACGGCAGTTTCCTTCCCTAAAGGACATTAGTGAACCAGATGAGTTTTTCTAACAATCGGCAACGGATTCACGGTCATCATTAGATTGTCAATTCCAGATATTTATCGAATTCAAATTCCACCATCCGCTTTGGCAGGATTCGAACCCGGGTCCCCAGAACATTATCTGGGGTCTCGGATTAACCGGAGACCTCCATTGCTCCTCAAAACAGTCAAGGGAGCTTTGAAGCTCAGAAAGAGGCTTGAGAGAGCCTCAGGATTAACATCTCATCTGAGAGAGGACAGCACTGACGCCCCCAACCTTCCAACTCAGAGGCAGCAATGCCACCAACTCAACTGATGTCTTTGCAAACCTTGACTATATCCAGCGACAGATGCAACACAGGAAGGCACTGCAAGGGCTGAGAGTGACACTCAGGCTCTTCTCAGGGTCAGCTTGGCTTTGAAAGGAAGCTACATGGCCGGGGAAATAAACTAGCCAGAGATAGAAACATTCAAATGAATTTCACTGACTAAAGGTCATTTTGAATCAAAATGCTGACCCTAGGGAGCAACCAACTCACTCAAGCTCTGAACCTCTGCCGCGCTTTCAAAAGAAAAAATGAATTAGCGGACGTGGGCACCTCTGTGGCCAGCATTTACTGACTGTCCCTAGTCGGCCTTGAGGTAGCGCGAGGTGAGTTGCTGATGCAGGGGACAGCGTCTCACATTGAGCTGAAGCTGCAGGGGAGGGAGAGGGGAAAGGGAAAGAATCTACTGGGACATCACATGTAGAAAACAACAAGGAACACTTTCATGCATTTGCTTCCTTTGTCTGAGCTTTGCCAAATCTGCAGAACCGTCCGGGAGCCTCCAGGAAATGATATTTAATCTCCAGGGTATTGCTACCAGTTAGGGAGAATGGTCAAAGCAACATTAACAAGTGCACTTGTTCTATATTCTGAACATTTATTGGCTCGTTTAGATTTGGACGAAGGATACAAAGGCCTATTGACTTCTAGTCGTGCATTAGGAAAAAAAAAAATCAATTGATTTGCTTTTTCTCCCCCCACTCATTCATTCACAGGATGTGGGCATCGCCGGCTAGGCTAGCACTGCCTGTCTGTATTTATCCAGAGGGTTAACCCACATTGCTGTGGTTGTGGAGTCACATGTAAGCCAGACCAGGTGAGCATGGCAGATTTCCCTCCTTAAAAAGGTCATTAGTGAACCCAATGGACTTTTCCTGACAATAGCCATCGCTTGACTCACTTCCAGGTTTTCATTGAAACTAAATTCCACCCTCTGCTATGATGGGACTCTACCCACGCTGCTGGATTAATAGCCCAGCAACAATGCCAGTCAGTGTGAGATGGTGGGAACTTTGGGCACATGTAGTGACAGGGGACGGGAGGTAGTGGGTCAAGGCCTCCAGGGTGATAGCCAGTCTAAAGTTGGCAGTTCTACCCATGCCCACTTAAACACAAAGCTGATCAAATCCAGCAAGAGTGCCACCAACTGGACTCCACCAAGCCAAGGCATGTGGACAAAGTGAACAAATAAAAACAGCATGGCATAACGAGAGAGGGGTGGGTGGCGGGGGGAGTGTCAGTGGTTTGAACAAGAGCAGGTCAGCGATTTCAGAACAGTAAGCTCGGAGTCACGTGTCACCTCAAGTTCACTGCTTGACAAGATGCCACAGGTGTCATTTACATTGGCACCAATTCAGAATTCTTTGACCAACAGTAATGGATATACCCTGCTTCTTGTCCAAAGAAAGTCATCACATGGCGACAACACAGTGGATCGATTCATGTTGTACAGTGGGCATCTCAGGTTAGCCTGAAGGATGTACTGAAATCAGGGAATCACAGAAAGGGAGGGGAGACTGCTTCCTACAAACCCCACTTTTTATTTCATGTGACATGTGGGTGTCACATGGATGGAGGGTAAATGAGGCATTGCTGTGGGTCTGGAGTTACAAGTAGGCCCAACCAGGTAAGGATGGCAGGTTTCTTCCCTAAAACACATTTTTCCAATATTTAGGAGGGGTCATGTGATCACCACTGTACAGTGGCTGAGTGGTTAGCGCTGCTGCCTCACAGCACCAGGCACCTGGGTTTGATTCCACCCTTGGGCGACTGTCTGTGTGGAGTTTGCACATTCTCCCTGTGTCTGTGTGGGTTTCCTCCGGGTGCTCCGGTTTCCTCCCACAGTCCAAAGATGTGCAGGTTAGATGAGTCGGCCATGCTACATTGCCCACAGTGTTCAGGGATGTGCAAGCTAGGAGGGTTAGCCATGGGAAATGCAGGGTTACAGAGAGAGGGTAGGGGGATGGCTCTGGGTGGGATGCTGTTCAGAGGATCAGCGTGGGCTCAGTGGGCCAAATGGCCTGCTTCCATACTGAAGGGATTCTATGATTAGGCTAACTTTTTAAATTTCAGATTCTTACTGCATTCAAAATTTCACCATCTGCCATGGTGGGATTGTTTTTAAATTCATTCATGGGATGGAGGGCGTCACTGGCTAAGGCAGCATTTATTATCCATCCCTAATTGCCCACAGGGCAGTTACAAGTCAAGCACTTAGCTGTGGGTCTGGAGGCACAATGGCTGGATCAAGTAAGGATGGCAGTTCCCTTCCAGAGGGCATGAGTGAACCAGATGGGTGCTTCCTACAAACGACAATGGTTTCATGGTCATCATTAGATTCTTAATTCCAGAAGTTTTGTTGAATTCAAATTCCAAAATCTACCATGGAAGGATTTGTCCCCAGAACACTACCTGGGTCTCTGGATTAACAGTATAGTGACAATGTCACTAGGCCATGACTTCCTCCCAAGGTGATTCTAACCCATGTCTTTAGAGCAATTGAAAGGGGCTCTGGATTATCAGCCCAGTGACATTATCACTTCTTCACCACCTTATTCGTCTTGCTGCACTTTTAAAACAGAAAGGAAAGCTCTCAAATTCACATTGAGTGGCCTAGGCACATCTTGGGAGGCGAAATCTCCATGGAGATCTCTATGCGCCTACCAGTGATCAAAGGCACATACAGAAAATCAAAATAGCCTACAATTTAGAGTTGATTAAAAACGTTTCATTCATTGGCGTGGGTAATGCAATCTTCATTAATCTGTAAAGCAATGCCCACGCTTACTGATAGCTTATCTGGGCCTCTGGGTTGGTCTCAATAATGTCAATTTACAGCTGATGAAGTCAAGTCTGTTCCTTTTGTTTTTAAAAAGAAAGGAGTGTCCTCACACTGGCCTGTGCCTGGCTTTGGGAGTTTGGCTGATTGCTGAGAACAGAGGAAGTGGCTCAGTTTCACTTCAGGTGCAGTGCATGTGCTGTGATAGAATCACAAACATTACGCTGCAGGAGGCAAGTCATTCCAACACCGACTCTTCAAACGAGCATTACCTAGCGTTAGGTCGAGTCGCGATAGTCCCAGGGGACCATCAGGCTGCTCTCTCATTACAGAGAGATGACTTGACCTGGGTTTCACCCGAGGGTCACCATGCCTAGGTAAAGGGAAGAGGTTCAGAAGGAGAGTCCTACATGGCAAACCTCAGCTGGTGCAGGAATGGAACCCACGTCGCTCTGCATCACAAACCAGCGGTCCAGCCAACTGACCTAACTGACCAACTACTGAATGCCAACTTTCTGCTTGCTCCCCCCAGACCCTTGCACACAATTTCTGTCATCAATGCCCTCTTGAATACCTCAAATGAACATAGGGCATGGACACGGTGGAACGCACAACCGCACAGCACGTTCATGTCTGCCTGCCCATCCCCCATTCGCGTGATCACTAAGATCAAAAGCAATAGCATTTGAAAACCCAGACAGCTGGCATGCAGAAAAAAATAAACAGCTGAACACTTCACACTGGCAGGTAAATTAACACAACACATTGTGATTTGTCATCTCAAAGAGCAGATAATACCACTCCGAATCAAACAGGATTCGTATTTATACAGCTTCTTTAATGTAGGCGAACAGCTCAAAGCACTACACAGAGGAGTATTCAACAATATCTGACCCTACCTACAGAGATGGTGCGACAAAACAAAAAGAGCCTAATGAAAAGGGTTACGTTTTGAGGACCATACTAAGTGAGAGAGATACATTAGGGACATTTAAGCGACTCCGGCTATAGGCACATAGATGATAGTAAAATGAAGGGTATGAAGGTTAGTTTGATCTTAGAGTAGGATAATAGGTCAGCACAACATCATGGGCCGAAGGGCCTGTATTGTGCTGTACTGTTCTATGTAGACAGGCAAAGACTGATCTTGATCATGTGCATACCAAGGGGTGCTGGAGGGCTCTAAAGCAGGAAGGGTCACTGGATGCGAAACTTTAACACTGCTTTTTCTCCACAGATGTTGCCAGACCTGCTGAGCTTTTCCAGCAATTTGTTTTTGTTGCTGGTGCTGGATGGTTGATTGAAGATCA
The DNA here is from genome assembly GCA_024137785.1 of Ginglymostoma cirratum. Classification (NCBI taxonomy): domain Eukaryota; kingdom Metazoa; phylum Chordata; class Chondrichthyes; order Orectolobiformes; family Ginglymostomatidae; genus Ginglymostoma; species Ginglymostoma cirratum. Next base: position 21,666,616 of record JAHRHZ010000071.1, read on the forward strand.
GAGATACCGAAAGCCCCTGTTCTCTCTTGAACGAGTGGAAGAGTGTGGGGATTTGGGAAGCCTGGGGAAACAATAAACCAGCCATTCAGCCCTTTGAGTCTATGCCACCATTCAGGAAGTCACAGCTGATCCGATAGTCCTCAAATCCACTTTCCTGTCTTTAACAATAACCCTCTGTTCCAATAATGATCAAAAATCTGCCTTGAATACGATCAGTCATCCAGCCTCAATAGCTCCTTGCAGTAAAGTGTTCCACAGGTTCACTGTCATCAGGAGAAATTCCTCATGTCTTTATTGGGTGACCCCTTATTCCAAGATTACACCCTGTAGTCTTAAGCTCTTGCCATAAGGGAGATAACCTCTCCACATTCACCCTGTAAAGTTCCCGAGAATCTTATGTTTCAATAAAGTCGCTTTTTATTCTTCCAAACTCCAAGGAGTACAGACCCAATCTACTAAACCTCTCCTCATAAGAAAGTCTCTCCATACCCAGAATCGAGCAAGACAACCTTCCCTGGACTGCTTCTGATATTTTTTACATTAGGGGACCAAAACTATTCAATATTCCATCTGTGGCCTGACTGGTGCTACGTATAGTTTATCGCAACTTGCCTATTTTTATACTCCGTACCCTTTTGAAATAAAAGCTAACATTCCAGGTGCTTCCACACTACCTGCTGAGCTTGTATGTGATAAACCCAGCAGGACAGATAGAATCTGGGGGTGAAATGCAAACAAGTCATTATTCCAACTGCACAAAACTTTTCTCTTCTGTTGATCCCACTGATGTCTGCTGCTTCCAACATTTTTGCCTTTGTTACTTTTCAAAAAAAAAAAGTTACTTTTTTGGTTCACTAGAGCATTGCTGCCTGGCCAGCATCGACTGTCCATCCCTAGTCGCCCTCAAGATAAATGGTGAGCTGCCTTCTTCAACCATTGTAGTCCATGTGCTCTAGGTTGACCTACAATGCCGTTAGGGAAGATTCTGACCCAGTGACGTTGATCGAATAGCGGCACGGTGGCTCAGTGGTTAGCACTGCTACCTAACAGCGCCAGGGACCTGGGTTCAATTCCACCCTTGGGTGACTGTCTGTGTGGAGTTTGCACATTCTCCCTGTGTCTGTGAGGGTTTCCTCGGGGGGGCTCCGATTTCCTCCCACAGTCCAAAGATGTGCAGGCTAGGTGAACTGGCCATGCTAAATTGCCCATAGGGATGTGTAGATCAGGTGGGTTATAGGGGGATGGGTCTGGGTGGGACGCTCTGAGGTTCAGTGTGGACTTGTTGGGCCGCAGGGCCTGTTACCACACTGTAGGGATTCTATGATTCTATGATACATTTCCAAGGCAGAGATGGGGAGTGGCTCGGAGGGCAACTTGCAGAAGGTGGTGTTCTGCAAGTGCTGCTCTTGTCCTTCTAGGTGGAAACGGTCATGGCTTTGGAAGGCCCTGTCTGAGGACCTTTGGTGAATTTCTGCAGTGCATCTTGTAGATAGTACACACTGCTGCTACTGAGCGTTGGTGGTGGAGGGAGTGGATGCAGCGCCAATCAAACAGGCTGTTTTGTCCTGGATGGTGTTGAGCTTCTTAAGTGTTGTTGGAGCTGCACCCATCCAGGCAAGTGGGGAGTATTCCATCACACTGCTGACTTGTACCTTGTAGATGGTGGATAAGCTTTGCGAAGTCAGGAAGTGGGTTACTTGCCGCAGGATTCCAAGCTCTTGTGGCCACGGTATTTATACATCAAATCCAGTCGTGTTTCTGATCAATGCCTCAGGCATGTACCAGCCATTCATCTGGAAAACAAAGGAACACAAAGTCCTCTCTTCTAACCTACTGACATGCCTCCGCAATTAAATAACTGCATTGACATAGTGCCTTGTATAACTTCAGGGCATCCTTAAGGGCTTTTACAGCCATTGGAAGCATAACCATCCTCACCATACAAGAAATGTGGCAATTTGGATACAGAAGAATTCCACATACTAAAAAATGATAATGACCTGATATTCTATGTTCAGTAATGCTGGACGTGTTATAATTGTTAGCCAGGACACTGGGGAAAACCCTGACATCACAAAAGCAGAAAAGTGAGCTAAAGGGAGAGGTGGAATACGCTGGGGCTATTTGACCTGGAGCATCAGACGCTGCAGGGTGACCTTAAAGAGGTTTATAAAATCATGGAGGAGCATGGATAGGGTGAATAGCCAAAGAAGATCTTTTCCACAAGGTGGGGGGGGAAGGAAGAGGGGAGGGGTCCAAAATTAGAGGGCATAGGTTTAAGGTGAGAGAGGCAAGATTTAAAAGGGACGCGGGGGGTAACTTTTTCACGTAAAGGGTGGTGCGTGTATGGAATGAGCTGCCAGAGATGGAGGGGGGCCGCTGGTACTACTACAAAACTTAAAAAGGCACCTGGATAGATATATAAGATATGGGCCAATGTTGGCAAATGGGACTAGATTAATTTAGGATATCTGGTCAGCATGGCTGAGTCAGACTAAAGGGTCTTTTAGATAGACTCAGCAGGTCTGGCAGTATTTGTAGAGAGAGAAACCAAATTAACATTGAGTCTGATAAGACTCTTTGGAACTGAGATGGGGCTGAAAAGTGGTTTTTTTTTGTAGCAACAGAAGGGAAGTTCAAAGTTCACAGTGCGCCCAAAATTGATTGACATACAGAAACCACCATGCTGTTTATTCACACAAAGCTGCTGGTAAAATCCAAGCAAACCTGGGCCTTGCAGGCAGCCTAGTTGGACAACTGTGTACCTGGACCTTGTCAGTCCACAAGCATCGATTCAACTGACGACCAGATTTCAAGGGAAGTCAATAACTGGATGAGCTCAACACACGTGTCTATTCTTTGTGATCTTGCTGCCCACAAGGCTCAAGTTGCCTTGGTATCCGCCAACAGAAGCACAACATGAATAAACATACACCTACACAACACAACAACTCAGGACAAGTTCGTCCCATGTGCAATCTTAACTTGTAAAACCGCAGGAATTTAATAAAATCATTCTATCATTATTAATTCAAGGCAGATTTAAGCGTGGAACATGCAAACAGATGGGTATCTTGGGCTCAATCTTGAGCACAGAATTAACTTAGTCAGGTCTTGACTCACTACAGCCCCATGTATGAATAAATCCAGTTTTGCAGTTGTTAGGGGAAAGTAGTCTGTAATTCATTCCATCATTCTTTAAAAATAAAGGACCACCGAGTCTCTTTGTAACATCCAAAGGCACATGTATCTGTTCGATGACGACTTGCTGGTTTAAGATGACTGAAGAGGTCAAATTCAGTTTTTTTTAAACAGGCTAACTTAGAATCACAGAATCCCTACAATGTGGCAGCAGGTCATTTGGCCTGTCGAGTCCACACTGGCTGTCCAAAGAACGTCCCACCCAGACCAACTCCCCCTACCCTATCCCTGTAACCCTACATTTCCCATGGCCAATCCACCTAACCTGCACATTTTTGGACCGCGGGAGGAAACCCCAAGATGACACAGGGAAAAAGTACAAACTGCACAGACAACCGCCCAAGGGTGGGATCGAACCCGGTTCCCTGGTGCTATGAGACAGCAGCGCTAAACACTGAGCCACCGTGGTGCTCCTTGGAAACGTGATTCATAATTTGAGATTTTGTTCATTATGTTGACAGCCAATTAAACAATTATTTTAATCATGACAGTTCCTGACAACATTTTGGGTCAGTATGATAAGATGTTAGCTCTCATGACACATGCCACGAAATCTGGTTTCTCACTGAGACAGATGTCTTTACGTTTATTGACACTAACCATTAACACTGCTATAACATCAGAGTTACACACGGTTTGTGTTCTGTGCTTACTGGCCATTACTGTTACATTACTGAACACACCAAGACAACACAGTTACATGCACAGCAAGTGAGTGAAAACAAGAACCTTTATACCAAAGTTACGCTCTGTGATGTGATGCAACTGCCTTGAGGTAACGTGCTTCTCTAATCTACCCCATAACACAACTGCTCCCATGGAAAACACTGGCAATCATTTTCAAGACGAGAAAAAGAAAAAACATTCTCTTTATCATCAAGTTAAGAGAAGCAAGCCCATATATGAGAAGAGAAAATGACCTGGAGTTTCCCACCCCCTGTTCCAGTTGAGGCTTAATTCCAGCATTTTTGTGACAAAAGGAAGTTGGAAGAGTTTCAAAACAAACTTTGCTCAAAAGCTTCCAGACAGCTCACACATTCCATCCATCGGCCAATCCAATAAACCGCAGACTCATTACACTTTGGTTTACATCACAACACAATAAAAAAGGCAACGCATAAGGGGTTGTGTGTAAACCAAGTCCATAATTGGGAAAAGCTCCACCATTACACAGTCCTTACAGAATGGGCTCAGTTTAAGTCCTATTTCTTTTGAACTAAAAGCTTGACAAGTGCGTGCTGCTGGAGCTGGGGAAAGAAAACAAGAAAAGGGTTTCATGCTGTTTTCTGTTTGCTGTTTTCTGCAATTCTTACCACACCCTTCAGCTATTTCCACTTGGCCAAAGCAAAGGCTCTCCCACTAAGGTTCCAAATTAATTAGATGCCTCCCACCTACCCCCAACACCCCCCCACCACCCCATCCCCCGACAATCAAACTTGCTACTTGCTGTAGGACATGGAAAACTAACAAGCTTCAAGTAGCAACACGAAAATTAATCACAACATCCTCTGCTTCCACACACCTTACAATCCCAAAGGACAAGAACTTTTGGCTAACATTTGGTCAAGATTTGTTGCTTAAGCAACATCTGAAGAAGTCAACAGGATTCAAACGGTTTGGAAGACTGAAGCACTGCCTACCCGCTCAGGTGAGCCCAAAGTATCCCCCTGCCTCAATTTCTAACAGAGCTCTGGCCTCTTAACACATACAAGGTACATTTGACAAGTTCCCTCATGGCAGATTGGTACAAAAGGTGAAGTCACATGGTATCAGGGGTTAGCTGGCAAGGTGGATACAGAACTGGCTTAGGCATAGGAGACAGAGGGTAGCGGGGGAAGGATGCTTTTCGGAATGGAGGGTTGTGACTAGTGGTGTTCCACAGGAATCAGTGCTGGGACCTCTGCTGTTTGTGATCTACATAAATGATTTGGAGGAAAGCATAGATGGTCTAATTAGTAAGTTTGCAGACGATACAAAGATTGGTGGAGTACTGGGTATTGTGGAAGATGGTCAGAAGATACAGCAGGATATGGTAACAGTTGGAGGCGTGGGCAGAAAAACAGCAGATGGAGTTTAATCCAGACAAGTGTGAAATGATGAATTTTGGAAGGTCAAGTACACATGGAAGTACAGTGAATGGCAGAACCCTTAGGAGTATCGATATGCAAAGGGATCTGGGTGTGCAGGTCCACACATCACTGAAGGTGGCAGTGCAGGTAGATAAGGTGGTAAAAAAAAAAAAAAAGGCTTACTGCATGCTTGCCTTCATTGGAAGGGGCATTGATATAAAAAGGATAGGCAAGTTATGCTGCAGATTTACAGAAGAACTTGAGTTAGGCCACACTTGGAATATTGCATACAGTTCTGGTCGCCACACTCCCAGAAAGATGTAGATGCCTTGGAGAGAGTACAGAACAGGTTTACCAGGATGTGACTAAAACAGAAAAGTTGCTAGAAAAGCTCAGAAAGCCTGGAAGCATCTGAGAAGAAAAACGAGAGTTAATGTTTTGGGTCAGGTGACCCTTCCTCAGAACTGATTTTTCTTCACGGATGCCGCCAGATCTGCTGAGCTTTTCCAACAACTTCTGTTTTTGTTCCTAGTTGACAGCATCCGCAATTCTTGCGGTTTTTACCAGGATGTTGCCTGGTATGGGGGTGTTTTAGCTATGAAGAAAGGTTGGATAGACTGGGTTTGTTTTCATTGGAATGCAGGAGGTTGAGAGGTGACCTGACAGAAGTTTAAAAATCTGTGAATGGCATGAATAGAGTGGAAAGTATGAGGCTTTTTCTCAGGGTTGATGGGTCAATTACTAGGGGACACAGGTTAAAAGGCGCGAGGGCAGGGGGAGTTTAAAAGAGACGTGTGAGGCCTGTTTTTCACACCAAGGGTTGCACGTGCCTGAAACATGGTGCCAGTGGTGGATGCAGACGCAATGGCAACATTCAAGAAGTGCTTGGACGAATAGGAAGGGAATGGAGAGATACGGATCCTGTAAGTGAAGACAGTTTTAGTATGGAAGGGCAAAATGTGTCAGTGCAGGCTTGGTGGGTCAAAGGGCCTGTCCTGTGCTGTATTGACCTTTGTACTTTGATGCCACATTACACGTTCCAAACACTCGGGTCAAGGAGAAGACAAAGTCAAGAACTCTCCTTAAGCTTACACAAAGCAACACTTCGCACATTAATAGCAAATAGTGTTGTATGTGGTTATCAAAAATGCAGTAAAACAGAAATCCCTGAAAAAGCTCAGAAGGTCTGGCAGCATCTGAGGAGAAAAATCAGAGTTAACATTTCAGGTCAAGCAACCTTTTCAAAGGAAAGGACACAGCAGGTCCTGATCATGTATTTTCTTTGGGAAAGGAATATCTCTTTTCCATCTGTTCATTTTCATCTGCTCCTGCTAATGCTAATCTTCCAAGCCAGGTTATTGCAGTCTGGTGATGCACTTCCACAGTGTGCCATGGTATTTCAACTTCATCACACTGCTCTATTTATACTCAATCATGTGCAGCTCCCAGACATCATCGCTAGGTTGGTCCAGGGTCCTGAAACGGTTGCAAAACAGGCCAATATTTACCCCTCAACTCATACCCTCAAAAACAGACGACCTGGTCATCATGATCCTATTTAGAGAGCTGTACAGCATGGAAACAGACACGTCAGTCCAACCTGTCCTTGCGGTATTCAAACTGACTGTCACGCTTCCTGCATTACGATGAACGAGTACGTTTCAAAAGTCAATCCATTTCCCGGAAAAAGTCCTGATGTTCTGAAAGACGCGACATAAACAAAAGCAGCTCGCTTTTTTAGTGCTGATGACGGCACAGAACGAAAGCCGTGATCATCTGCAGAGTGGTCATGGATCGCCAAAAATAATTCACTGCAAAGACCTTTGAGACACAACTTCAGAACAAGAAAGCAGCAACCAGTGCTCAAGGAGGAGGATGCTAGGAGGGGCAAGTTAAACACAGGAACGGATCCATGAATAGGCCCAGCTCCCTGTGGAAGAGGCTACACTGAAGGACAAATTTCACTGAGCTCATAATTTTCGCTTGCTTTAAAAAAAACTGGTCTTACACCAGAGAGAGGGGGCACAGTGTACAGCAAAACCATTATCCTGAGCAGAATGGAAAATCTGGTGGCTGCACTGCTGTTAAGTGACTAGGATAGGTTTTGAACACCAGCTTTTCTTTCCTATAATCAGGAAGATACCTCTTCAGTACAAAGGAGGAAATACCTTGTACAATGCTGTGATCAGATAGCTTCTTGCTTATACTGCCTTCCAGCATAACGACCAGCGTCGGAAACCCAATGCCAGGAGGCCAGTTTTGACAGCAACAATTGGTTTAGTTTGCAAATATCATCGGTATAAATGAAATGGGCACCTTGTCATCTCAACATCAACTTTGCCTCCATCACCTCTTCATAGGATCCCTGCTGTGCAAAAGCAGGCCATTCGTCCACACAGACCCTCCGAAGAGCATCCCACCCAGCCCTACCCCTCAGCCATATCCCTGTACCCTTGCATTTCCCCATGACTAACCCACCCAGCCTGCACGTCCCTGAACACCATGGGCAATTTAGCATGGCCAATCCACCCCTAAACCTGCACAACCTTTGGGCTATGGGAGGAAACCGGAGGAAGAGGAAACCCATGCAGACACAGGGAGAACGTGCAAACTTCACACAGACAGTCGCCCAACGTTGGAATCGAACCCGCGTCCCTGGTGCTGAGAGGCAGCAGTGCTAACCACTGAGCCACCAGGCTGCCCACCTCACTGTGAATGTTCAAGTCAAGTTGGTTATGGCTACAGGGTCAAGTAGTATGGACTGACTGAGCCTTGCAGTCACCCAAAAGGTTCCTGACGTGACAGGAGAGATTGAGAGACAGTTCCCTAACTGGGTCTCACTCAGGAGGCCATCACTTACTGCTCAATGGGTCAGGATAGGCAGAAACTGCAAGCTCAGATTGATGAATTATCTTGAAATGTCTCCTGGCCTTGCAGGGTCAACAATACAGGATTACACTGGCACTGCTTCCTTTAACCTGCTGCGATGCTTCAACTGAAAGCAGCCCAACTAAGACCAGGTTACATGTCTTTGATATGACCTGATACTAAGGTAAAAAGGGAACATTCCCAATGTAAAGTCAACGTTATCATCCTGCAGAGATAGTAGGAACTGCAGATGCTGGAGAATCTGAGATAACAAGGTGTAGAGCTGGATGAACACAGCAGGCCAAGCAGCATCGGAGGAGCAGGAAGGCTGAAGTTTCGGGCCTAGACCCTTCTTTCTGAAGAAGGGTCTAGGCCCGAAACGTCAGCCTTCCTGCTCGTCTGATGCTGCTTGGCCTGATGTTATCATCCTGCAACTCACTACAAGTATACATTGGCGTCTACAAGAAAGACAGGTGATCTTATCGAAGGTGCTCAAGAAATTCACAGGATTGATGAGGAAAAGGTTGCTTCCCCTTGTGGGAAGTATAGGCCGACAGGGCATCATCTCAGAATAAGGGGATGAGACCGCTCTTTGAAACAGGAGGACGGGCAATATGTCTACACCATTAATCAGCAGGAACAGAAATGAAAATTACAGCAGTGTCCACCAACACCAAATAATTTCACATCTTAAAATTCCCACATCCCATAATGAGAATAGCCCAAAAAAATTATTTTTGGTAAGTGAACCTATAGTTGGAAAAAAATGGTACTTCACTTCAAAATCCTGAGCTTCTTCCCAAGTGTGTAACCTGAAAATCTTCTAAATACTGGAACGCAGCTCCTCTGCTCAGAGAGCAGTCCGAGGTTCTCAAAACATACGCAAAAAAGAGGAAGATAATTCTGGCTCTCGAAACTGATCCACTGCAGAAATCCCAGGGGCCACCTTGACAAGGATTATTAGTTACCCAAATGTTCCTGCACTTTGTTCTCTCCATCAGAAAGTTAAATTTCACAGGCAAGAAACAAACAACACTGAGAAAATGAGTCATAAACACACAGCAATACAGACTATGAGCTTCTGAGACAACAAACATTTCTGCTTTAGGAACCATTTCGGTTCTATTACTGAGTTAGCGAGGAGCCGTAGTCTCCCAGAGATGAAAAAAGGGAGTTGGCAAATTTATGAAGTGAAAACATTCGAACAGTAAATTCAGGGCTGAACAAAAACAAAGTGAAAACGAAAAAAACAAAATCAGATGTAAACGATGCTATTGGAATTCAAAGCATCAGGGCCCTAACAACGAAATCTATATAATTTTTATTAATTAAAACACTTAAATTCACCATCCAAGTTTTATGAATTGAAGTGCAAAAGTCTGGATAAAGAAAGTGAGCGTGAATCAGATCCTGCGGTGGTGCATTTGGCGTGAAAATACGTCAAATGCCGAAAAAGAAATCAGAGCCAATGACACCATGGCAGACATCTTTAATAGCCGAAAAAACATTTGAAACATTGTGACTGAAGCTATACTGAGAAAGTTTTGACCCATAGGCTTTTGGGAAAACCTTCAGCCATCTTGGAAAAGTAACATTTCCTATCTCTACGAAGACGCCAAATTGATACAGGAAACCCAAATTTTACAGTGAAAACAGCAACAACCTATACAAACTAAGATTCAACAGTAACTTTAAAACCAAGAACACAAGAAAAGGAGCGCTGTATAATAAGATTAAAATTCCAACAATATTCTTCCAAATAAAGAAAATGATCAACAATTTTGTACGCCTAACAATTTAAAAATGCAACAAAAGTTCACTGATACCAATCTTTCCATCAGAAAAATTTAAGCCTCCAGATCGTTTTGATAGATCAGCAAATTTGCAGATGTGGACAGTACAACTCCCAAAATTGTGAACAGCAAATCAAATGCAGACCATGTTGCACACTCCTCTATGAATTGGCAGAATATTAGCTCATGTATAACAGACGACAGATCAATGAGAAGCAAATTATGTTTGACCACCTCATAACAAAAATACTTCACTCTAAGAATAAATAAGACACTGGCAAGATTATGCTTCAATAGTAGATATCAACTCATAGGAGAATCTGTAGATAACAGGTACAGATTGTTGATGAAACTACCCCAAACCATGAAACTTGAAATAAAGGCTCATTTTTAAAAGAACAGTCATTGGTCCCTTAGAAATGTCTGTAGCTGAACTTCAATAGAAAGAGGATCTAACTCGAGATACAGCACACCAAATAGTGAATACAGTATCTAGAAAGGTATTCAAGAAGCATTATACAGCAAAAGGTTCCAATTGATGCAGAATGTCCTACATAGCACGTTGACTGCTTAAACACAATTAATCATCTCAGTAGAGGAGACAAACTTCTAACCTGACCAATATACCACACGTGATATCAATGCAAAGCTACAGGTCACCGGCATCATTCCAAAGCCCCATATCAGTGAAGGCCAAACTGTCCCAGCCTTCCTCCAACAACCACCCTTACAAAACAGGTCACTCCTTGAAGAAATGCTACAGGCTGAAGAACATGCCAAGCAACAAATCAAATCATTCTTAACCCAACAGGTATGTTCGTGCCCCGGAGCCCAATCTTGATGAAACAGGTCAAATGAACAAGCTTCACATGGAGAACACTACAGGGATGGAGCACTTCATTGCTTCCTCTGGAAATAACCAGCTGTATCCAACGCTAATAAATGGGGAAGTATAACAGGATCAAAATTCTCTCAAATTCCTACAATTAGATAACCACAAGTTCCTTCAGCCAGAATCTCTGATCTGACGGAAGCCGATAGGGAACAAAACAAGATCACCAACTTTCCCTCAAGTATTTATATGGGTTGATGTGGATTTGTATTCCCCACATATTGACGTAGCAGAATCAAGTCCAAGACTTGGCAAGAGCAAGGACAAAATGTACAATAAATGCAGTAAGACGTAGTAAATGGAGGAACCGTGTCCAACAATGCATATAACTGGCAATATTTACGATGAGGGAGAAAATCCTGGGAAGGGGCGAGAGGGCTTCTGACTCTGCAGCAATAAAGGTCACACTGCTGCACATCACAGTTTAAAAAATAAGTGTTAGATCACTCAGGTAGAAGACAGCAAACTGTTGCTACAGTACACTCTGCATTGGGAGAAGGTCATGGACATGAACAATAGAAATGGCAGATTAGTTCTTATCTATTGTATCTAAAAGGTCAGAGCTTGGTACATCTAAGACTATGTGCAGCAGTACTTAGCACAAGGTAAAGTCGCTTTAGTCTCATCGATAGGGCTGCATTCTCATGAGAGAGAGACAACTGATGGTGGTTTAACCTGATGGTCACCACTATTAAAGGCATAACAAACAACGTTACTTCTAAGGCTAAGCCTGAAGTCAGTTCTTGACTTTGACGTCTCCTTGGCCAGTCTGTGTTGAACCCAAGCTCAGAGTGGCATCAAACCACACAATACAAGATGGAGTAGAGGGACCTATGGGATGGGAAGGGTTATGTTGATTGTATCGGAGCAGAGCCACAGAACTAGTGTGATTATTGGGCCAAATCTCTCTGTATGCCATGCGGGAGGACCATCTCAAGGCTCTCTACAGTGTGGGGGTGTAAACCACCAATGACTCACCATCCCAACAGCAAACAAAATGGTGACGCTAACTGAAGGCAAGCAAATTGTCTTTCCTTCTTTTATAAAATTGATATACAGCATCAGAAATTGCAGAAGTCTGATCACTGCTGAAAAAGAGGGAGATATGTTTGTCATTGCATTCTTCAGGACAAACAAGAATGCCAAGCTTCACAGACTCAAAACAATTTTCAATGAGGGGGATCAGAGGATATACACGATACATTTATACCGTGGGAGGAAAAGATGCCGATTGCTGGTAATACCATAGTGTGGAGCTGGAGGAACACAGCAGGCCGGGCAGCATCAGAAGAGCAGGAAAGCTGACGTTTCGGGTCAGGTCCCTTCTTCTGAAAAACGGTCCGGACCCAAAACGTCAGCTTTCCTGCTCCTCTGATGCTGCCTGGCCTGCTG
>JAHRHZ010000071.1:21694076-21721823 GCA_024137785.1 Ginglymostoma cirratum
CATTTCTGATGAAGGGTTTAGGCCCGAAACATCAAGTTTTCCTGCTCCTATGATGCTGCTTGACCTGCTGTGTTCATCCAGCCCCATGCTTGTTAAGTCCAGTATGACTCTTTACCAGGAGAACTGTTCCAAAGGAAGAGTCCTGAAACAGAGTTAACTTTATCTTTCTTGACATATGCTGCCAATCTGATTTTATTTCAGATCTCCAGCAGCTGCAGTCCGTGAGTACATTATGGAGCTATTGTAGTCTGGAATGTACTGCCTGAAAGTGGATTTAATCAATGTTCAAAGTGAACTGGATAAATACATGGGAAAACACTTACACAGCTCACAAGAAAGAGCAGGGGGTACAGGATTAAGTTCAAGAGCTAACAGAGTGGACCAAATGGCCCCTTCCTGTCCTGCATCTCCTTATGATTCAAATTTGCCTGTGCAGCAAGACCTCCTCAGATCTTTCACCACTGTCAATCCTGGGAAAAATGATTAAATACTTGAGATCTTGTAGTAAGTAATGTTCTCTTAAATGGTACATCTTCGTGAAACTAATGTGCAGCACCATAAATGGCCCTTTGTGGCCACCCAACCAAGAAGAGGAAGTCGAGCTGTAAGAAGCAGAAACGTTTTGAAAGGTGTTATTTCACGATTTTCTGAGTTAACTTGGCATTAACCCAGTTCTCGTTCAACAAAGAAGCAACCTCACCACAAATTTTGCAAACCAATAAGAGGTTTCACTTTCAAAAGTGCAAGTTCCTCTCTGATGGAACTCTGGAAATCTGAAAACAATTTGGGGACCAGAACAGGTCAGGCGCACAATGAACTGGACTCACTGCAGCTGTACTGTGGTGTCGAGCTCAACATTCCTGGAGTCATACCAGCAGGAGTAAGGTGCAAAAACATAACACCCTCAACAGATACACGATATAACATTAATCATAGGCCAGAATGGAAATTCACTTCCGGCACAATGCAAACACATTATCCTCCCCTCCGACAGTGAATTCATCCAGATAACAGACAGACCAACGGCAAAATTTGAGCCCTTGGTCAGTATCTGTAACCTACATAAGCATCACAGCCTCACATCCTTTCTCACCCTCAGACTTGCATTCCATGTCAGGTATACAATCGATTTACTATTTATGAAATGCAAGCTTATTGAGTGGAACATGTTGTACCGGGACAAAATTGAATATTACTGCAAATTCTGTAAGATTGGAGTGGAAATGTTTTTGTAAATAAATGGCTAAGTTATATTTTGGGAGGGAAATCACAGACTAACAGTTCTACTTTGCCAACTTTTTGTGAAAAAACCATACTGGATGACAAATGTGGTTGAAAACGTGATAATTAGCAGATGATCCATCAGTGTAATGTTGACTGAGGAATAGATCAAGTCGCCATAGTCTTACCAGACCAAAGGGCTGCTCTAATTAGAGAGACACAGAGAGACACAACTGGCAGTGGTTTAACCTGATGGCCACCACACCTCAGGTGAAGAAAAGAGGTTGAGGAAGAGCGTCCTTCATGGTAACTTCAGCTGGCGAAGTTTCGCAAACTAACGGTCCAGCCAACTGAGCTAAACCATTCCAGATCATTGGGAACAACACCCCTTCTCTTCTACTTACAGGGCAATGGAAACATTCATCTCAACAGACCGGTTGTGCCTCAGATTAACACCTCACCCAAAAGATAGCACCAACATTGCAGTGCTCCCTCAGTATTGTATTGGTGCCTCAGCTCTGGCTTTTGTACATTTTAAGGAGGCCTTTTGAATTTGTGGCCTTGTGTTTCAAAGGCAAGAGAGCTACCAACTGAGCCACAGTTCAACCTACTAGTCATCACAGGGAAAGCACGAGGACAGGCAAGAACGTGAACACAAGACACACGCACACTCACTGACTCTCCCACATGCGTTTCAATTTTGCACATATGAAACATTCCTCGACACAGCTCTGCAGTGAGTAATCGTAGGCAATTCAAGACAATTTGATTCAGGGACAAGATAGATATCAACGTGAGTAAATGAACACTGAGCTACTGCAAGCATGATATGGACCAGGACAAGTGTCATGGAATAAGGCCAAGTCCCAAAAGGTTCCTGGAGGTCACAATGTAGACTTAATGTCTATTCATTGTGCGTCAAGAACTTTCTTCTTCTGTTTCAGATATAACATTCTATGCTCTGAAATTAAGTATTGATGACGTTCCTTGGTAAAATACTCCCATTGATCGGAGAAGGTTGAAGAGTAGATTTTTCTTTGTAACCTAACAACTGCTACAGTTACAAGGAACAGTTTAACAACTGTGCGCTGTAAACACAGATTTGACCTACTTTATACAAGATAATTGTTTCACCTATATCAAACATTCCCTGTATCAAGAAATGGGGGAGAAAAAGAACAGGAGAGTCATGAGGTGTAAAGAAATTAATGCTGTTCCTCATGTTCAGGATTGCCAATTTCAAATCGGCTCAGTGGTTAGCACTGCTGCCTCACAGCACCAGGGACCCGGGTTCGATTCCAGCCTTGGGCGGCTGTCTGCGTGGAGTTTGTATATTCTCCCCGTGTCTGCGTGGGTTTCCTCTGGGTGCTCGGTTTCCTCCCGCAGTGCAACGATGTCCAGGGTGGATGAATTGGCTGCGCGAATTTGCCCTGTAGTGCATAGGGACGCACAGTCTAGGTGGATTTGCCATGGGAAATGTGGGGTTGTGGGTGGGATCTTTATGGAGGGTCAGTAAGACTCGACAGTTGAATGGTGTCTCTCTGCACTGTAAGGAGTCCATTCTGGACTTCCAAGGAATTGAAACTACTCTTTAATGCTACCAAGTCCATCAATGAATTTGAATCCAGGTACATTATCCATGTTTTATTATCACAATATGTCACTGCTCCCTATTCCCACATAACGAACTGTACTAGAAACTGTGGCAACAAGCTTCACAGCCACACAACCATAAGATCATAGTGAAAAAGCTACAGCAGCTGGTGGAGTTCCAAGTCACCACAATCACTGAAATAAATCTGCAATATTTTAAAAAGCTAATCCAATTGAGACGATGGAACCATAACCGATTGCTATAAAAACCCATCTGGTACATTAAATGACATTTGGGGAAGGAAACCTGATCTTCAGGAGGTCTGGCAGCATCTCTGGGGAGAAAGCAGAGTCAACGTTTCAAGTCCGGTGACTCTTCATCAGACCATTCCCTGAAACATTGTCTCTGCTGAGTTTCTCCAGCAATTTCTGCTTTTGTTTCAGATCTCCGCAGTTCTGATCTGATCTTACCCAGTCTAACTGAAAATTCTAATAGGACCAGACAGGGCAAATGCAGGGAGGCTGCTCCCAATGACTGTGGAGTTCAGAACCTGGGTCACAGGTTAACGGGAAGGTGTAGGTCATATAGGACGGAGAAGAGGAGAAATGTCTTCACCCAGACAGTGGTGATCTAGTGGAGTTCTCTAGCACAAAAAGCAGTTGTGGCAAAAACCAACGCTTACAAGGATGAGTTTTATAGTTCTTAGAACTAAAAGGATCAAAAAGGTATCGGGAGATAGCAGGAACAAAGTACAGAGTTGAATGATCAGCCATGATCAAACAGGGGAAATTGGCTTGCTCCTATTTTCTATGTTTCTATGCCACGAGAGACTTACAGGAATGTGGCCAACTCTTTACCGTCCTCTGAAATAGCATTGAGCCCACCTAGCTATATTAAACTGCTACAAAGTCATGAGAATGAAACAAGATGGACAACCTGGCACTGACCTAGGCAACCAGAAGTGCCATCACCTCTGATGATAATCACAAAAACCTAGAACTGCCCTCCTAACAACACTCTGGGAGCACTTACCCCAGCCCACCCTTCCACACTCAAGTATGGTTCAAAAAGGCAGCTTCTCAAGGGCAATTAGGGATGGGCAACAAACGTTAGCCCAGCCAGGCACACCCACATCCTGTAAACATGATTCTTCTAAAAAAAAACAACAAAAACTCTCATTCGAAGCCAAGGAGTTAAGGCTGCTCTATCCAGAGGACCTTTACAGATCCTGTCATCCTATTGGGTTTACAGAATTAAAACACAAGTGCCTAATGCAAAGTTCTTGTCTCAGAATTAGACAGGCTATCTAGCTGCTGTAAGAAGCACCTAGACCATTTAATATCTCGTTGGTTCTTCCCTATCTGCTTTGCTGCCTCATGATCATTTCTACTCCAGCCGCAAATTGCTCTTTCATCTGTGACACTTGGAACGCCTTCCTGCATTACAAATGGCTAAAGCATCTTCTGGATATGGTTGCAGCGGAACAATGGCAATAGTGACTTCAATGAACATTACGACAGTGTGAAAATAAGATAGCCATTGTTAAAAAGACATAGCAGGTTGCTGTTTCACATTTCCAGCATGCCTTTCATCTCTGCCACTTTATAGCTCATTATCCAACGCTGATTCACAGAAACACAGATGGGTTCATTTCGCCTAAACTCGATTAAAAAGGACAGTAAATCATCTTGGCATACAGCACATTCACAGTCTTGTTTCCACGCAAATGCCGAGTTATTGCAATACACGCGACTCTCGGCTCCGGACGACTGGCCCTCTTGAATTCCTCGTCCAAGCAAGGCAAGGATAAAGAATCACCACTGTTTAGAATATCTACCAAGGATTTGAAACTTGCTTTCAAAAATAAAAACTCAAAAGAAGTTCATAGAATTCTGTTTGCATGCATCTGTCACTATACTTTTGAAAGTTTAGTTCAAACTTCCAAGCATAAGGATTGCTGGACGAAGGATGAGCAAGGTCAGCCTAATGTATCTTTTAATATCTTGAGCAGTGCAGGATGACAACAATGGGACAAGCAATCTCCATCAACAGTGCGTAGGCCAGAAATAACAGGAGGAAATTCCTCAGTAGAGAAAGTTTTAGGAACTAAAACAGTCCAGGCCACTAGATCCTGGTCAGCATATACAACACTGGTGAGGGGCGACTGTGGCACAGTTTAGTGTCTCTTAACTCTGGACCAGGAGGCCAGGGTTCATGTCCCACCTGTTCCAGAAGGTATGTTATAACATATCCAAATAGGTTGGTCAAAAATATCTATGCTAAAAATATCTGCGACATTTGGGCAAGTCTCACATGACTCCAATCACTTGTGTACTGCATTCCAAATATTAACTTCTGGAAGAAAACTTGTTTTTGAGTGAATTAATCCTGCCAATATCTGCCTGGAGATCCTGTTCTGTAGATTTACCACTCACTCACCACCTTCTCAGGGGCAAATAGGGATGGGCAATACCACTTTGTCAGCAACAATCACCATGAGTAAAAATTGAAAGCCAATAAAGATTGGAGAAACTATTAAGATAATTTCTGGCAAAGATTGACATTAAAATGAACAGATTGGAAATCACAAAGTAGGATTGCATTGGAATGATTAATCAAGTATCCATATTTAATCTGGTTAATAACAGGTCAAAGTTGTCTCAAAAAGGAGGAACAGTTGTTGGATTCTTGTTAAATCCAAGGTGGAGCAATTAAAATTTACTTTTTCAAATATTCTAATCAGAGTCTGTGGGACATAGAATAAATGTTCACCTCCACAGCCTCTCAAAAACTTGCTCCCTCCTGATGAATCAATTATTTCAACTAGAGCCACAAAGCATTTAAGCTGGATATTTAAGCCATGAATTTCCCTTTGATGCATTTCAACTCACAAAGATATCACATTACCCTAAAAGCTTGTGTAATTTAACCCAGCGCTGAAGTCACTCACATTAAAATCTTATCGTCCCAACCAAGCCTGTACTAGGGTAACATAATTCTCTGGGCGATCTCCAGGTGCTTATTATCAGCCAAAACAATTGAGGATTGGCCTGAAAAACCCACTCAAGGGGTAAGAAAATTATATAATACCTGATAAGCAAGTCGGTTAAAAAGTTGTGCACGTTGGGCATTTTTCTCATTTCAAAACACTGTAAAGCACTTTTTTTTTTATAGTAACAGAGGCTGGCAGGTAGATGGAGGCGAGAGGAGTCAGCAGATGTTAGGAAATCCCATGACTAAAGGCTTGCCTCTCTTCAAAAGACGCTCCAACCTAATGACATTTGACAAAGTTGCTCTTAGTGCAAGTCACCCTTATATTGTCCATCACCTCAGCCTCAGTCTGCACTGCTATAAACAAAGCTCTTAACTGTTCTCAGAATTGCTGGCAGAGACATGGTGCCCTAATCAAAGCTGTTATTTCTGACAGTGCAAGGGGAAGACATTTGTATGCATCAATTAATTGCTTGTAGCGTTGTTTGAAATTTGTAGGCAAACACTTCAGCCTCTCAAAGCATACAATGTAACCGCTGTCATTCTTTGAAAGAATGCCTTTGAAGGTTGAAGTCCACATTTCAACAATCATACAAAAGGCATGAAAATAATCAGCTGAAACAAACCAGACCTTTAATTCCTGAAATAACTCTCACTTTTCTCAGATCCAGGATTCAAGCTAAGTGTAGTTTTATTCCAAATTTTACAAGCAGTTTAGCCTTAAATTTTGATCTAGTGTTTTTGCTTTCAAATTACATTCTTGAAAAATAGACAGATTTAGTTTTTAAACTTTCCTTGGGTTTCTTCCTTGCAGGAAATTGGTCAAAAAAAATTTTTTCTCTGAGCTTTTGTTTCCATTGCAACTTAGCAAGCGCTAGCACACTAATAAGCTCAGGCTTAAAAGAGAATTCTAACATGACAGTTTCAAATTCCAGTGTCAGCGACATCTCCCAGTGTTCCTTTAGCTCCCAAATCATAACTTGAATTTCAATCTCGAGGCTCGCATCCCGGTTTTTCATCTTCGTTTTGACATTAAGCTTAAGCCTTTGAGTGGCAGGAGCAGAATAGCCAGCTCAATATCCCCCACATGTAAGTCAACAAAATCCTCCACGACATCTATATAACTTGAACCGAGTGAAAAGATGACAGTTATGGATAAGCCCGAATACACACAGTGTCAGGCACATATGAAAAAAGCTCCAAGTCACAGATCCAACCTTTGCAACTGAAACATCTCCCGAGGCAGCGAAGGTATTTTTGAGTCAATTTGAAACCAACTTTTCTGTAAAATCACTAATGCGCCAAATATTCATTCGGTGTCTGCCATATTCAATAGTTTTATTTGCTCAGAAATATTTTTATGCAGCCTAGGTGCAGCAAGCATTAAGAGAACTCTACCTGACTCTATTGACCAAGTACAAGTAAATAGGACTAGCGTAGTTAGATGGGATGGGCCAAGGGCCTGATCCAATTATTGTCCCGGGCTGCAGTGCCTACTGACTAGAGGATCTCGGTAGTTAGGTACTAGAGGACGGAGCCAGTAAACAAGGGTCCTAGCCCCAACCCACTCGGTACAATGACCCTGAAACAGCATGTGTCTGATATTGTGTGTATTTGGGTTTATCCACAACTGTCATCCTTTCCCTCGGTACAAGTTATGCCGGTATTGTTGACTCATATGAAGTGCATAGTAAGCTGACTGATCTGCTCCTGCCACTCAAAGGTTTGAGCTTAACACCAACGAAGATGAAAAGGCAGGTGGTGGATGTGGCCAACTGAGAACTGAAGGTGGCTTTGGGAGGAGCAGGACTTGGCTTTAGCTTGGTCTTTCCCTCCAGTTTTATCATGACTGGCCATTCCCCAATTTTGTTGAGGCTTCCAAAACCAGTAAGTCAGTCAGTCAACTATCGAGCCTGTTCTCATGCTGTATGACTCTATAACTCATTGGGAAGCAGCTTCTGTTCAATGGAACCCAGTTCTCATAGTGTTTTTAGCAATATTTGGCCGATTTGCCAGTGTTACGCTGTTGACCGTTTTAAATAGGTGAGCAGGTTAGCACTGGGCATTGTCCAAATCAAAATGTTTGACCAGGGCCTCTTGTAGTCTGGTGATAGAGTCTCCAGCTCTGAGCTAGGAGATCTGGTTCAAGTCCCACCTGCTCCAGGGGGTATAATAACATTCCTGAACAGATTGACAAGAAAATAATCAAAAGATTGACTAAATTAGAGAGACTGAGTGAGGTAATTGGCCCATTTCCCTATCGAACAACCGTTTAAAGGGCTCATCAATGCGGTGTAACCTGCAGCTCAATGGAGCCCAGTGTAAGTTCATCAGGACAGGCAAAACAAACCCGTAACAAAGATATAAACTGCTTTTCTGATTTCAGCATGTCAATGGGACTGCCTGCAGATTTTACTGCCGCAATGGGAAAAGAGGTAGAACCACTTGAAAACAAATTAGTGGTGTGTCAACAACAACTTTGATTCTCATTGCATCTTTGATGTAGTGAGAAGTTCCATGGTGTTACATGAGAACATGAGTAAACAAAATCCAACAGCCAAACGAGATATATTCAGACAGGGCCATGAGGTGGCTTTTCAAACTTAGGTCCTTAATTGGCAGGGTTTGTCTTTTGTTGGGGACCCATGGCTTTCTGTAGATACTTTTAAGAAAGCTGTTTAGGCACGTTATGACACGTCCGGGGTAGATGGAACTTGAACGTGGACTTTCTAGCCCAGAGGGAGCGACACTACTGCTGTATCACAAGATCTTTTCCAATGTCATGTTCTAAGGAACATCTCAAATGAGGGGAGACTTGTGCAAAGAATTCCAGAATTTAGGGCCTAGGATCAGAGACAATGGTAAAGAGATGAAAATCAGAAGAGACAATAATCGCCGGTTTGTCATGGCCAGTCTGGTGCCCTGTGCTCGAAGATAAATTGCAATGTCAAAGCTGAGGTTGAAAGGATATAAGATGTCTTTCCGAGACAGCATACACAACCACTGAATGACTGAGCTACAGGCTGTGCCACATAGCAGAGTCTCAATGATGTGTGAATTTTGATTGGAACCTATCGAGTGGGAAAGCTGCTTCATATCATTCTGAAGATTGGCTAGATAAAATGCAGAGTGCTTGGTGAGTCATCACAGCTTAATGGAATTAGTATATTTACCTGACAACACCCTTGGGAGCGGCCCTCAAATAAATGACCCACCTGTTCCCTGTATTCTGCAGATGGATTTACTTGGGGCGAGGAGTTGATTTTATGTTTTTATTTACATTGCTCTCATTGTATTTCTTCCTGTTTCATGGGATGTCAGCATCACTGGCAAGGTTGGCATTTGTTGCCCATCCCTCTTGACCCTGAACTGGAGAGCCTGCTCGATGATTTCAGAAGGCAGTGAAAGTCAACTTTGAGTCTGGAGTCACATGTAGGCTGGACAGGGTAAGGACAGCAGATTTTCTTTTTAAAAGAAACATTGTGAACCACAATTTTATTTTAAACTACCAATTGTTGATAGTTTCATGGTCAACATTACTGAAGCAAGCTCTCAATAACAGATGTTATGAATTGAAGTTAAAGTCAATGGTGGAATTTGAACCTAGGTCCCTACAGCATCAGTATGGACCTCTGGATTCCAAGTCCAGTGATACTGCAACTAGTCCACCTTCTTCGCCTTGATCGAGAAGGCAAGCAGAAGTCCAAGTGTGCAGCAATGACAGGGATGGCCAACAATGCCAGGTCTCCATTCCTCCAATGCAACCCTGTTGTCACTCAAAGCATGTTGCTAAAATAACCCATTCAGGTCATTGTTCCGCAGGAAGCCTCAACTCTTGTTTCAAGAATTGTTTAGATAATGTAATTGCAATGGTTATGCACACTTAATTAAAGCTTTAAAGGAACTTGATTTCAAAGTATAAATACCAAAGGTTGTCAATTTACACAAATTAAGCCCATAAAATTCTAATCTCCTTTAGGTGTACATTCACAATCGATTAGTCACTCAAAAGGAATATATTCTCCACTGTACTACTGAGAAATAACCAGTTATTAGTGCTGCATGGACTAGTCTTCATGAAACCACACCCTGGCAATCTCAAACGCTCATCTTCGTCAGCAATCAAGAAGAAAAATATCAAGGTGCATTTGGATAAGCACAGAGGCAATCTACCTAATCAGGGAAGTGAAATAAATCACCAATGTTCGCTGAGCAAGGCAGCACAGCAAGGCAATGTGGGCTCCAGCAGTTTAAACAGCGTAAATGACAAAATAGAATCTAAACCATTCACAATGGAGTGCCCGCAACCTGCGTCAAATTACAGCAACTGTGTGGGGAGTGGTGCAATAGGAAGGACTGGATGGAGCTCCACTGCGCAACATCTCTCTCGTGTCATTACAACGGGTTTGCATCAGCTCAGAATGCAGTCTGGCAGTTGGTCGCCAGTCCTTGACAACCATAGACGGCCAGAGCCCAGAGAAATCAGAATGGGGAAGCAAATTACACTGAATTGAAAGTTCCTGAACATACAGCTCCTGAATAACAGGGAAAGACCAGCTAACTTCGAAACAGTGTGTCATGGAGATTTTTATAGTATGGAAAGAGGCCCTTCGGCCCACTGTGTCTGTGCCAGTTATCAAGCATCTATTTATTCTAATCCCATTTTCCAGCATGTTGCCTATAGCCTTGTATGCTGTGGCGTTCTAAGTGCATACCTTAAATACCTTGACAGTTTCTACCTCCACGACTCTTTCAGTTAGTGTGCTCTGGAGATCCACCACATTCTGAGTGAAGAAACATTTCCTCAAATCACCTCAAAACCTTCTGCTGCTTATCTTTAAGCTGTAGCCCCCTGGTTATGGACTATTCCACCATGGGGAGAAGACTCCCTGTATTTTTGCCACTCATCACTTTGTACACCTCAACAAAGGTGTCCCCTTCAGCTTTCTATGCTCAGAGAGCAACCGCTGCCTACTGCGTCCCTCTTCATAGCTCAATCACTCCAGCCAGGCAACACCCTGATGAATCTCTTCTGCACACTCTCTGTAGCAATCACATCTTTTCTATAATGTGGTGTACTGTGTGCAGTTCTGGTCATCAGCTGTGGCCTCACTAACAGTACATACACCTCCAACATAATCTTCCTGCTCTTGTATCCATTGCCTCGACTAACACAGGCAGGTATCCTGTATGCTTCCTTAGCTACAAAGCATGCCATGAGAATATGCATAAGGACAACTCCATGCCTCAATCCAATCTCTGAGGCAAACCTGGCCTCCACACAATGCACCAAATTCACATTTCTCAATCTTTGCAAGTTGATTTCCAACAATCTCACTTTCTGGTCACGTTTCATCTCCCAGCTTCAGCACATGCTCTTTAATTTTGCAATTCTAGCCATCTGTCTGCACTTCTTTCTACCTCAACACCAGGTGCACTCCACCAATACTTGGAGACACCTTGACTCTGCCAACATTGCACGAGAATACACTCCCCTCTCTCCGAGAGGACCTTTTCTAGGCCTCTCCCTTAGTCACAACTCCTGACTTGCATCTTCTTGGCTGCCAACTTCTCTGTTAAGTTCCTTTGGATTTTCACCATGTCGAAGGTATAACTGCTCCGATACTCTCGGGTACCATCCACAAGTGGGAAGTTAGTAACCTGGGGTACCATGGGTGAAACGGCTGGAATGGATACAACACAGGCCTGAAACTGTGCTTCCTTTCAGATACAAAGGAAGTTGAGTAATGGGCAGCTTGAAGTACAAAAACTGTCTGAAATATGATATTAAAAATATATATCATCTTTTCTGCTACAATGTTACTTCCCAGGTGTATTAGCTATCAAGTTTATTGTTGACATCAAATGACAAGTGCCATTTGACAAACTTGCCCTGCTAATCCAAATGAGGTGGGGAGTCCTGACTGCAAACATCCAGACAGCGTCAATCCACCAGGTGCAACAGCACATCCTAACCTTGTTCCCACTGGGAGCCCATTGTGAGGCTTGAAAATTGTCACGTCCCATCAATGCGGACAGAGCACGATGTCAGTGCTGGCACTGGGGTTGGGGGGGTTAAAGGCAGACAGAGGGGCGGGCAGGCAGGCAGAGTTAAAGCTCCACAACAAACACCGCTCCCTCAGAGCACGTGACCCTGGTGAATAGGATACTTATCTCAGTGTGCGGCTTTGCAAAATTCACATTGCAATTAGTAGATTTCAAAAGTTACTTCATTGGCTATGAGGAACTTTGCAACATCACATGGTTATTTTTCGTGGCGATTTTCATAAAGTCTTCATGCGTTTTACAATTGTTATTACATTCTTCCAGTAAGTCACGAAAACTTACAACTCACGTTTAAAATCATGCTTAGTTATTCTGTCAATGGATTAATACTGAAAACCAAACAAGTCTTAAAAAGCAAACCCTTCACCATACTCAATGCTGGCATTACAAAATCCTCAAATCTAGCTCCTTCACCAAGTCTCCCTTATTGTATTACAGAGATTGCTGCCCATCCCTTACTTTGCTTCAATGTGAGTGGGACAATAGCTCTGGTCACTTTATGACCCAAACAGCTAACGTGCTGATTAGATGTGACAAATTCCCTTTCCTGAGAAGAACCGAAGGGTTTAGGTCAGTTTCTAGGAACTAATTTCGTGCACAAAGTAACAAGGCACTTCACTATTCAGTCTCAAAAAAATACGTTGATTATAAGAGGCATTCTTAAGATCACTGCATCAAAAATGAGCCTTCAGATACAATTTTCTTTGTTGACCTCAACAGCACTTTTGCATGTGTAGGCTATTCTGTCAGGACACTTGAGCTCATAGACATACACTGCTGCACATCATTAACATAAGTACACCCAACCATTCTGATTCTCATAGTGGTCTTTGCTAGAAAACTCAAATCCCACTTCCTCAACCTCTAACTTGCCGCAAAAGTAAATGTGCGATAGAATGGAATCAAGGAGAAAAGACACTATTCCACAAATAAGATGTAGAACAAAGACAGAGAGCCCCGATCTATGAATTTATTAAAGTCAAACAATATGTAATTAAGAACTTAAACTCAACCTGCCAAATGATATATCAGCTTTAAACCAAAATGCAGATTGCAGTAGACCTTTCATTTCCATAAATTAGGCAGTCCTGCATTTTGCAATACAATATAATTGCGTGTAGACTGAAATGTTCAAGAAATATGAAATTGTAAAGGGTTTGCACACTTATTTCAAAGAGCTGTGTTATTAACTATGAATACTTGTTTTATTTATATCAACACAATTCAGAATCTGTTGCCATGAGACTTTTCCACAAACCAATTATCTACCGTTTTACATAGGCATCACCGGGTACTCAGTTCATGAAGCTGCACACTTGAGCTCTAAAGTCACAATTGGGTGACTAAAATAGAACACCTCTCCTTTCCAAATAGAGGAACTCACAGTCCTTTTCTTTTTAAATTCAAAATGTCATTGGAAGAATATTATACATCAGCTCAGACAAGAACAAAGTGGCAGAGTTTAAAAATAAAAGCGTCTTCCATTAAGATGAAGGGGAGAAAGGTGATTTTTCTTCCTCTCAGGGTCAATACACTTTGGCATTCTCTTCCCCAGAAGGCAGCAGAGGCCAGTTATTGAATATCTTCAAGGTTGAGTTTCGATCAACAAAGGAGTCAAGGATTTTGTGTTTTTTTATTGGGGGTGGTGCAGAGAGGAAAGGGGAGTTAAGAATCACAGTGTGTTCAACCTTCATCTTATTGAATCATGGAGTAGGTTCAGGGGACCAAATGACTGACCCCACTCCTGTTTCTTAGGATTCATGATCAGACTCAATTTCCCCTACTGCATGCAGCAGTCTTCTGTTTTGAAGCATTCAAACAAGAGCCTTTCAGCTTAATTATTTCCCACCACCTCTTTGGAATTCTCTATTCTGGAGAGTTGCAGAAACTCAGTCATTGAATATGTTCAATGCAGAGATCAATAGATTTTTAGAGACTAATGGCTAATACCTAGGATAGCATGGTAATACAGCATCGAGGAGAGTACCAGCCATAGTCTTTAGCAGCAGACCACTATCGAGGGGCTGGACAGCCTACTCCTCTTCCTGTGCTCCTGAAACAACTATACACGTTCAGAATTCAAGTACATCCCTTTAGAAATATATGCACAAACAGTAATTGTGGCACGCAACTATTGGATATGAAGCATTTGAGAGAAATGTTAACAGCTAAAGATCAGCCAAGCACAGTACGGCTATATTATGATGGATGTGTTATTAGGATCATTACCCCAAGGTTTTTGTGTTCATCGCTCATCTCTGCAATTTTCTGCAGCCAGTTTGTTTTTTTTTAAAGCAGTTATTCCCCACTGAAGAAAAATCAAGAGGATGGGTCTTCAGAATCCCTCAGCATACGGCATTTAAGTTGGGCTGCAGTATTTGAGAAATAAACTGTCAGTCTCAATCAAACCAGTTACACATCTGATACCCCAAATATACTCCATTCACATTTAAGGGCAATCTCAATTTCATAGGAAGGAGATTATTAATATGCATGATGTATATAAAATAAAATCCCCCAACACAACAATTCACAAATCTTCTTTAAGACCAGAAGCTTTCTTTCAGCTGTTTGATGGGCAGTGGTTTATGAAACAGAGTAACAGAGAAGAATCTGTTAACGGGTTTGAATTAATAAGACGGACAACAAACTTGCATGGGCTGAACAGTGCAAAGGAGGAACAGGCTTTATTAGTAATGGCAATGATTGTCTCCAGTGCAAAGTTCCATTTTTAATAATTTGCTATATATTCCTCATCAGGAACATGCAGTCAGGGAGACTCTTCCTGTTCTCACCTCAGTGAACTCCAGGCATCTGCACTTTTAATTTCTCAAACACCCTGCTGGATACTTCTTTTTCTACTCGCTTATGGAGATGTGGACATTACCGGCTCAGCCAGCATACGTTGTTGCTCTCTGAGCAGCATCAAGGCAGCTCTGGAGCCACGCGTAGGTTAGACCAGGTAAGCACAGCCAATCAGCATTGCTTTCATGCTCACCATCAGAATGGCTTTTAAGTTCTGTTTTTTTTTCCCATTGAAATCAAATCTAGGGATCCACGCTAATGTTCTTGGGACATGGGTTCAAATCCCACCCAGAAAGATGGCAAAATGTGAAACAAAAACAGAAATTGCTGAAGAGGCTCAGCAGGTCTGGCAGTATCCGTGTAGAGAGAAACAGTTAATGTTTTGAGTCTGGTGACTCTTCAGAGCTGATAGCAGGTAAGAAAAAGTGGTATCGATGCTGAAGTCAGAGACTGGGGTGGAGTTGAGGTGAATGAATAGGTGAAGACAGAGCCCAGACAGAGAGAGAGACATATGAAAGATGTCAGTAAACAGAGGGATTGTTCACAGAAGAGAAGCTGGATAAGTGATAATGAGCTAAAAGCAGGAGAGAATGGGTAGGTTTTGCTGAAAGCAACTCATGTCATGACAGGACCAGGATGTGGGTAAAAACACATGGAAGGATATGATCAGATTCTTACGTATTTCTGATGAAGGGTTTAGGCCCAAAACGTCAAGTTTTCCTGCTCCTATGATGCTGCTTGACCTGCTGTGTTCATCCAGCCCCATGCTTGTTATCTCGGTGACCGTATAAGCACTCTCGATATACAGACATTTAGATCACTAGCGTCCCGCAACAATGCCTGCTACCCCAACTTAGTTTGGCCTCCAAACCCACAGCAAAGTGGTTGACTCTTGGGACAGGAACTAAATGCTGGCCTAGCCAGTGATGCCTACATTCCATGAACTAATTTAAAACTCCTTATATTAATTTCTAGTATTTCTTGCGTCTCCTGTACACTAACCTTACCAAACATTTTGATAATTTTAAAACCGCTGACACAAAACCACTGAGTAAAGAGACTAGCCCATTCAATCTGTTTGGAGAGGTACATCCTCTCTCCATTTTGTCCTGTCTAATAAACTTATTGTACCTTCTCCAGGGCTTCTGCGTCTTTCAGCAACAAACGTATAAATATCTTCTGCAATGACAAGACTTTCATTCTTCAGGCGGGCATTAGGACCTGGGGAGGGAGGGTGCTGCCAGGAAGGTACAAATACCTGTGACAGATTGGTCAAGCCGATGAGTTTGAAAAGCCCTTGTGATTACAGCAATGTTTGGAATGCAATCAAGTGCAGATACCATTGGAAAAATCTGGCTCTGATTCTCAAACATTAGGTGAGGTCTCATTTAATGCAGTATCTTGTCAGAGTCAGCACACAACCTTTTTTCCACCCTTCAAGGGAGCTGGTGAGCTCCATGCTGCAATCTGTGTATCACCATAGAATTGTTTCAGTGCACAATGAGGCCATTTGGCCCATTGTTCCTAACTTTAACCTGAAGTAAATCTCTTGCCTTCTCCGTATATCCCTACACACCATTCCTATTCAAATAATCACTCAATGCCCTTTGGAATGCCTCAATCATTGGCAAGCGGTGAAGAAATCGGGGTCAAGTTAGAAAACAGACAACTTTGGACGACAACCTTAAATAGACTAAGAAAGAACAAGCTCTGATCAGAACGTCAAGCTGAAACATGAACTCTTGTTCTTCTGTCCACATACGCTGCTTGCTCAGTACTTCCAGGAAACGTTATTCAGCACTCAACCCCCTCAAAAAAAAAAAAATCCTTGAACAGGAGCCATGGAAGATAAAATGAGATGGAGGGTTGGCACTGTATTCTTTTAATGAGTTCTTAATTGTTTCCCCAGTATTAACAAGTAGGACACGTTCCTTCACAGTACGAGATGTCCTGTGTAAATCAACATCTTCTATACAGGAAGTGACATGTAAACAGGACCGTCTGTAGGTCACAATGGACCATGCTTTTTAATGTAAGTTAGTAGAACTCAACTTTGTGTTCCAACAGTGGCAGGAAGCATTTCCAACTAAGTCAGTAAATGGATCATTTATAGTCTGTTATACATTTGTGATCAACAGGAATTTGAAGTCATTGTCTCAGTGAGTGACACAGTAGGCTCAAGAGGCCAAATGGACCACTCCTGCTCCTAATCTGCACAATCGTACATCCCAATCTCTGAAGCGTCTTAAACAGCTGCTCTCCCCATCCTCTTTCAGGACATGAAATCTTGCTCATTATCCTTATAAATATTTTAAGCAAAATCATTACATGTTTGTAATGCTGCCTCATGACAGTTTGCCTGTCCTACACATTCACTTTACAATGCTTTATTAATATTTAAGTGAATGTGCATTAGTTGAAGCTGTCAGTTACTGTCTTATTTCCCGCTGCATAACATAAATAACTTGAAAGATACCCAGCTGGAAGGCAATCAGAATATGGCTGTACACCCAGGTTGTCTTAAAAGAAAATTACATGACGATGACTACCTTATCTATTTTCCTGATTTAGAATGATTCCCAAAGGATAGTAAGTACAGCAGCTGAATAGGAGTAAACTGTAAACTTGTTGCAACGCAGAATGAGGCCATTCAGCCCACAGTGTCTGCCCAATCAAATCAAATAAAAATCAAATGAGCATTATAATTCAGCACCACTGTTCTCCTGCCTCCAACCTCCTCCCGCACAGACTCTTAAACTGCTTCTATTTAAATAATTATCCAATGACTTGTAAATTTTTTCCTCAATTGAACCTGCGTCCAAAGCACTCCCAGGCAGTTACAAGCAGACCGTGACTGCCTTTGTACGAAGAAGTATTTTTCTTAGCTCACATTTGCTTCTTCTGCAAATCACTTTCAATCTCCGAGCACTGGTTCTTGATCCTTTTTACGAGTGGGAATAGTTTCTCCCGTCTACTCTACCCAGATCCCTCATGAATTTGAAAACTTTCCATCAGATCGCCTCTCAGCTTTCTTCTCTCCAAGGAAAACAGTCCCAACCTCTCCGACTATCCTCATAACTGAGAATTCTCATCCCTGGCACCATTCTTGTAAACATAACTCATCCAATGATAATACCACTATGCCACTGCCTCCCCCAAATATAAACATAATGGTCTTATTCACTAAATTTCTAGGAACAAGCCATACTTCCACCATTTTCATATGCTCACAATGTTCATTTCAATCAAAAGCAAAGCAGCGTCCAAACTGTCTTGGCTTGGCTCTTGAGACAACATGTAGAGGTGGCAGAAAACATGTACAAATTGTTAAGCACTGTGGTAATGCAGTTTCCAAGCACTGGGAATAGCCGTACTGGAAACAAGGCTCCAGGATGGTATTTACAACTCTTTTGCCATGAGGTAATTGGAACAAGGGATTTCATGGGAATATCAGTTTGGAGAATTGTGGAAGTAATAGGAGATGTTGGTTTCTAATTAATATCTAAAGCGCATGTAATGGCTAAATTAGTCATCCAACATGTGACATGAACAGATGCAGGTCTAGGAGCAATGACAGGTAACTAAGTATAAATCATTCGCAACTTTGCTCAGGAATCCTTGGACTGGGCAGAAAAAAGTGCTCACATGCCAATCATAAATACACTCCCAACTGTACAGTTGCAGCAACAGCATCCAACGTTTTGATACTACTTACACGGAAGAAAAAAGACAGATTGCCTTCCCCTCTCCCAAGGTGCTGCTTTTGTTTAAGGGTACAGTTTCACAAGCAGGGACACCCTGAATCATCTTGACAGTGCAGCAGTTTTACAGCTGAGCAGGCCATATATACAATGTGCACCATGAGCAGGGAACCAAGGAATTCCAGCTTTCAAACTCTGCGGCTAAGTAATTTCAATGCTATTCCCTTTGGTATTTCTTGCAGCACAACAGCTGTGTATCTTTCAAGTCAACTGTTAGGCAGTCCTGCAGCAGTTCCCCAGTCTCCTTCCTGCTTATCGCATGCTTCTCCTTCTCCAGTTCCCAGCCCAGTAAAGTGAAATCACTTTCCCCACCCACTTATAATTCAAATGTTCCTTGATATCCTCTCTTTTAAAAAAAAAGGCATCAAAACTTTTCATCACCATTCACCCAGGACTTGCCACATCCCGGGGCATTTTGGCAGACAATAGGTGCCTCCTGGAGAGACAGTTTCCATCCAGGGCAAGCCCAAGGGAGGAACTGCCTCCTTGGCGGAAGGGGTTGTAGACTGACTACTAGACAGTCACCCACTGTTCCCTTGTTCATTCTTAAAAGGCATAGGTCCCAGTGCAGTAGAGCTGGTTCCATCCTCTCCTGAGTCAAGGAGTCACTGCTGCAGCTTGTCTGTCAGCAAGTCGCCCCAGGGTGGGAGAAGGGAAACCCAAGAATGGAAGGGGAGTACAGGGAAACCCTTCAGGGTGGGAGGAGGCGAGAAGGGAAAGAGAAATAATGCACCCCTCGGAGTAGGGACACCCAAAAAAAAGGGGAGTGAAAGGATAGGAAATCCCTCTTAAGATACTGCATTGCTCCAGATGGAGAACTAATCCCACCCCCAACAGTAGGGCTGGGAGAGGGTAAACAATCTTCACCACCAAGTCCCTAAAGTTCGGGGTGGGCACAGGATGGGAAATCCTTCAGAAGATGCTGGGACACCCCAGAGCGGGGACACCAGCCCAAAAGTGAGGAGTGAAGAGAGTACTCTCTCTCCTAGCCAAAGTGGGCGGGGACACCCAGGGTGCTCAGTAACTGGGTGGGAGACAGACCCCCATTCCCGGAAGCTCACTCACCGTCCGCTGCTGCCGCTGCCTGCTGACGCCCAGTCCGTTGAAGCTGCTAGCAGCTGCCGCCGTCCGGGTGCTACCCAGGGCGGCGGAGAGCAGCGCCCTTGCCGCAGTCGCCATCGCCGAGAATGTGGAGCGTAACCAGCGCCCGGAGAATAAGGGGAAGGGGGGAAACTGATTCGGGATGGGGGGGGGGGGGTAGAAAGAGATAGGGGTTTACTCCGTATCCCTCTCGTTCCGCAGCGGCGGCCGCGGCTGTGGAAGGACCGGGAGGCGGGGCACGAGACACAACGCCCAATCGGATTGCGAGGGCGGGTCCCCCAGATGTCATTCAATTGACCACACCTATCAGAGGCGGCATACTGCGCCCGAAGCGTGGCCTAAACTTGCCAATCACCCAATGGCCGGTGTTGATTGGCTTATTGTATCCACACATTCACCAATCAGAACCAGCTCCAAGTGGCTACAACCTGGAACTGCTGAAGGTTGTATCAGAGATAAGATTCACTTTTTCCCCCATCTCTCTGTTTTGTTGCTGTTTTTAATGAGTTTGTTCCTTTTGTTTAAAAAAATGAATTCAAATGCAGAACAAACATTGCAGTCAGTTTACTTCCTATATAAGAGAAATAACTCCATCAATCATCTCTTCAATTAAAAGTAAACTATCTCCAATGTACATAGAAACGCTGAGCGTTTACAAACCCTAGTAACCGAAAGCGAATGACAGCAAAATAAACTGCGGACAATGAAGATCTGAAATAACAAGTCATTGATGGAGAAACTCAGCAGATTTGAAAGCAGTTTGAAAGCACAAGGATCGCTAGAATCGAAATATTAACTCTGCTTTCTCTCTCCACAAATGCTGTCAGACGTGCAGAGTTTCTCCAGCGAGTAACATTTTTGGCGCTGTGTTCGTGGGTATTTTATCTTTCACAACCTTCACCCCCATGACAGGCTCGAAAGAATGGAGGTGAAATAACAAATAATATTAGACTGGTTCCTCTCTACTGACGACGTTACTAGATCTGCCGAGTTTGCCAACATGTTCTCTTTTTATCACATCCGCTCATACACGACGTCGGGCATGGCAGGAACAGCTGCGTTGGAAATCCGCCCATTTATTTAAACGTTATGTACACTTCCTATTAATAAAAGTTCTCCGTATCCTTCAGTAAAATATCCATTAGTGTTAATTCTAACTTTTTATTTCTAATTATAGTGAGTTTTATTTATTCACTGATTCCTTTTCAGAGGTGGTTCTTCCTCAAATTGTCAGATTCTTGTCTGTTTTGGAGATGTCTCATTCAGTCAATATCACAGAATCAGATTGTATGGAGATTATCACCTTGTTCACCAGATTCATAAACACTGGTGGAGCGCCTGTGATAACATCCCAGCCGAAACAGTGTGATCTTCGTTGAGCCCTGAGGCAAGGTGATGAGGAATAATTGTGACTGCACCTCATAAGCAATTGTCTATGAAGCAGATTGGACATCTTGAGGATGTTATAAAAAATATAACTACAAGCAGAGAAAATGTTAAGGTTCTACGCCTGAAATAGTAGTTTACTTTCAAAGATTAACTAACATACTGTTATCTTCTTGCATTGCAGTATTTTGCCCTAAGCCCAAGTTCGTTACTCAGTTTCATCAAAACCAGTGAAACCAGGAAGAACAATGAACAAACAATTCTATATTTTATATCAAAACTTGAATAATTTAAAAACTGAATATATGTATACATTTTAACCCAAAATTAAAATAATACAGATGCTGACATCAAACTTCTGAAATGCTCGGCAGGTCATACAGCATCTGGGGGAGAGAAAGAGAGACAGAATGACGGTTTTTGGTAAGCAGAAATCTGCGGCTGCTAGAAATCTGAAATTAAAACAGAAAATGCTGAAAACACTCATTAGGCTTTTAAACAATAATTGGAAAGAGAAACAGAATGGAGCTTTCAGACCTATGATCGGTCAACAGAACAGGAAAAGTAAGTGGGATCACATCTGTTCGTGGTCTGCCCATGACCTTGCACTGAGACTAGACTGTAGCCCTGCAAGGATACACCGAGTGAAGCAGTCCCCAATTTCAACTTTCGCTTCCTTGTATCAGCGCGCGGATTGGGCGGGGTCTGCGTACGGCCTTACGCAATGACGTCTGGGAGGGCGTAGCCTGCGCGGATTCGGTTGGAGGGGGCTCGCGGGCTGGAGGGGGCCCGTCAGCCCAAAGCACGGAAACGGTGTTAGACTGGAGGTAGGGCTGGCTGTATGTTACCTGTCGTTAGGCTGAATGGGCCGCTTCCTCCGTTCGGATCCGTTGGTCGGTTGCGGACGGAGTCGGGGCCACTCAACTCTCGGGAGGGGGCCCGTCGTCAGGGCAATGGGGGTGGTGCCACCGTGGGAGTGGTGCCACCATTGGGACTGGGACTGGGACTGGGACTGGGACTGGGACTGGGACTGGGACTGGGGCAAGGGGCAAGGGGAATCATGGGTATTGGGATTAGGTGTAGGAGTGGGGCAATCGTGGGTGTTGGGATCGGGACCGGGGCCACCATGGATGTTGGGATGGGGGAGGGGTAAATTGTGGGGGCACTGCCTGGATGGGTGAGGGACTCCAGTCTGGAAGGGTAGGGGGTGCTGCCTGGGAGGGAGAGGGACTCCTGCCTGGGAGGGTAGGGGGTGCTGCCTGACAGGATGAGGGGGTGGACTCCCCTCTGCCCGGGGGAAAGGGGCAGGAATGTTCTTGGAAACTATTGTACATTGTGCTTCTGTTTTATTCAAAAATGCACATTGTCATAGAGCATGAAATGCCCAGACAATATTATTTTCTCCTGCAGAGACAGGTCTTTGTATATGGATAAATATCACTTTTATCTACCTTGAATGTAAGCCATTTTAGGATGTAAGCTATCAGGACTAGGTTATGTATCTCCCTTTAGCCCAACTAGTTTGTCTAATACTCCTTTAATGATACTTAATTCCTCTCTCCCATATTGTTAGTAGAGGTGGCGCATTGGTTCGTACTACTGCCTCGCAGAGCCAGGGATGTGGGTTTGATTCTACCCTAATGTGACTCTGTGTGGAGTTTGCACGTTGTCCCTCTGCTTGGGTGGGTTTCCTCCCACAGTTCAAATATGTGATGAGATAACACAGTTTGGAGCTGGAGGAGCACAGCAGGCCAGGCAGGCTGTCTGAAGAGTCCCAACCTGAAATGTCAGCTTTCCTGCTCCTCTGATGCTGCCTGGCCTGCTGTGCTCCTCCAGCTCCAAACTGTGTTATCTCTGACTCCAGCACTGGCAGTTCTTACGATCCCAAAGATGTGCTGGTTAGGTGGATTGGTCATGTTAAATTGCACATAGTGTCCAGAGATGCAAAAGCTAGGTGGATTAGCCATGGGAGGGGCATGGGTCGAATGGGATGCTTTTTGGAGGGTCAGTGTGGGCTTGATTTGGCCGAATTCCTGCTTCCACACTGGAGGGATTCTATGATTCTTCTCTGATTCTATGATTTGAGTCATGGGATAGTCTGTAAAGACTAATGCAAAATATCTGTTTATAATTCAACCATTTCCTTGTTCCCCATAATTGGCTCCCCAGATTCACTTTCCAGGGGATCTATGTTCACTTTGATCTCTTTTTAAAGAAGCTCTTATTGTTTTGTTTTTAAGCATTGTCAGTAAAGCACCTTCCTTGGCCATCAAGTCCTGGAATTTACAGTCAGTACATGTGAAGCTGGAAAAGCATGGCGGGTCAAACAGCATCCGAGGAGCAGGAAAGTCAATGTTTCAGTCCAAAACCCTTTGTCAGCCCCAACAAAGGGTTTTGGCCCGAAACATTGACTTTCCTGCTCCTCAGGTGCTGTCTGACCTGCTGTGTTTTTCCAGCATCTGCAGTACTTAACTGTCTCCAAGTCCTGGAATTTGACTTGAACCCAGATCTTCTGTCTCAGAGACAAGAATGTTATCCATTATAACACAAATGCTTATTATTAAGTATTGGTGCTTGTAAATCAAGAGCTGTGGATAGATTTATAGAAACAATTTGATTCACTAGTTGGAGGTTAAGGTATTGTAAGTCAGTGGAATAACCTCTCCATAATGTATTAACATATTGGTTGTCATCCTCCTTTTATAATGCTAATGCACTGAGGTGTTGAGCACCAGGAAATATTTCTGTTTGGGTAAGTTAGTGTTTGGGAAAACTGGTCAAGGAGGAGAAATGTGAATATCTTGGCTTCATTGAGAGAAAATAGCTTGAAAATAGGAATTATGCTTTACAGGAATTGGGTCAGAGTTGGGTGAGGAACTGAGTGGCATGTCTCTGGTCTCAATACAGTACAGGTTTAGAAGCACACTACAAAGTGATCGAGTTTGCAGATGAAAACCAAATAACGAGAGGGGTAGCAATTGGAGGTGGCAGCCCGAGCTACAGAATGATTTGGTGAAGATATGTAAGTAGCAGAACAAAGGCATATGAAATTTTTGGCAAATGAGTGTTTAATACTAAACTTGGAAGAGCAAGTGGACAACATATGTGTTTGATGGAATGGCATTGAAATAGGCAAGGATGAAGCTAGAAGAGACTCATGAGTTCTAGCAGACTGGATTCTACACGAGTCCAGTGCATGGCAGCAAATAACAATGCCATAGAATGGTTAGCATATGTACAAATGGACACAATTTTCATGTCAGAAGTAGTAAAGATCAAATCTTACCATTTTTTCTGGCAACATTGCATCCTGAATGTCACATTCAGTATGCTCACTCTGAAAGAAGAGGCATTGATATATTTGAGGCACTGAAATGTGGGGGGAAAATCATCCACAAGCTGATCTCTATTGCTAAGGGTTTGTTTGATGAAAAACAACCAGAGAAACTTGAACTGTTCAGCAAGGGAATAAGGTGCCTGGGAGGTGATCTATTGGCGGTATGCAAGATGACAGGAGTTGAAATGTTTTCATGGACCATTAATTTCAATAGAACTAGTAGATCCAGGATCGAACTCAAGGTAATTTTTAAGAAAGATCTGAAGGAACTGTCCTTCACAAGAAGAGTAATCAACTTGTAAAATTAATTTCCTGATAGACCATTTGGGATAAATATGTGGAAGCGGTTAAACAGAAATTCTGTGAAAGACTGAAGCAGGAATACTGTTAGAATCTCCCTGGATGTATGGAGCAAATTGGAACAAGTGGCTGGCTGTCCTCACCACCCATAATTTCTTGTGACAATTAGGGGAAGCAATTTTGCATGGTGTTGCATCCAACAACAAATCAAACAAAATTCTACAGTTACATTGCATTTGATATTTAATACACGCTCAATGTGTTTTGGACAATAATTTTATTTCTATGGGATTTTGGGTTTCTGGATTATTTGGTTAGCTGATCACTTTGGATAATAGTATTTGAATGAAAGATGAATCATAAAAATAATTAGTGATTATACATGTCATCATTATGTATTTCAATCCAGTTTGAGTCAGTGTTGTCTCATCTTTTAATAAAGACGTGTTTTTGATAATTGGTATTCATTAGATACTAATGAAAAAAGATGAAAGCTTTTGAAGTCAAACAATTTGTACACAGTACTAAGGAGTCCTGCAATGTTGGCATACTGCAATTAGTATGTTGTCTCAAGTAGAATTCCACCAAAAATCCCAAAAAATACCGCTAGCAATGTCCAGTATAATCTGGAATACTATGACAAACTCATATCTCCTCCTCTTTGCCTTCTTAAAGTATTTGATGATTGGTCAGGGTCAACATCATGTTACAAAGATACACTGGCAAATATTTCAGATAAATAGTGTGACGAACACAAACTAGGTGGCTCACATCTTACGCCACTGCATGCTCTATGAGGTGAAGGAGTTGTGGTAACTGAATTGTTTCTGCACTGATTAACCCTCACCCATTGGATGATAGAAATCTGATGGATTGTTGGGTGAATCTTGGGTATATAACTGGTCCTTTATTGCTTTGCAAGGAAGTGACTTGAAGACAGAACATTACAGACATACACGATATTCAGATTTACACTTCCTACTCTAGTTAATAATTGTTTTGCTAAACTGTAACTCCAGGACAATGGAATCTTGATATAAACTAGCGGTAACTAATTCTACACTGACACCAGGCAACACCGCAGGGCTTGTTAGGTTGGTGAAGATGTAAGTTGTAAAATCATTTCCTGGACTTAATATGTACCCATTAGTATTTTCAGTACCTCTGTAAGATACCACCTGGTTTGCCTCCTTTCAAGGCCAAAAAATTTATACTATCAAGCTTTCTCAGATGCCCATTGCTAGCTGCAAGCAATCAAAAGTCTGGACGTGCATGAATTTATCTTGTGTTGAAGCGTATACAAACCTATTAACTGTTGTTAATCATATTCAGAAAAACAAACCTGGGCTTTTATCATTTTACTGAACGTCCAAAGAAGAAAGTGTTTTAAGTGAAAAGTAAATCTTTCAACTCCATTTCATTATTTACTTTTCCATCAAAATATTTTTTAAAATGTTGCTGCTGAAGTTTTCATTAAATCAGTGTTGTTTGAACTGTTTTATCATAGAATCCCTACATTGTGGAAACAGGCCCTTTGGCCCAACAAGTCCACACCGACCCTTGGAGCATCCCACCCAGACCCAGACCCATCCCCCTATAACCCACACAACCCTGAACACTACGGGCAATTTAGCATGGCCAATCCACCTAGCCTGCACATCTTTGGACTGTGGGAAGAAACCGGAGCACCTGGAGGAAACCCACGCAGACACGGGGAGAATGTGCAAACTCCTCACGTTTTGTGATCTGTAGTTCCATTTCCACATTTCTATTTGGCATGAGCCTATGTAATTGGATAGGATTTGATCACTCTCCGTGTACACAGTATCTAACCTTAGAATAAACAGCTGCTTTGCTTCCAATGAAATAAAACACAAAAAGCAATATGCAAGATATTGTGCATTGGGTGAGTAATAAGTATCTTATGCTGCTGATAAACTCGCCTACTAATCCCCAATCACTCCCAACAATAGATAAATTGAGTTTTGTCAAACAATGTTTTATAAGTTAAAAGCAAAAGTCATTTTTCTTATTAAATCAAACATAAACAAAGGGAAGAACAACCAAAGAACACAGATTTTATTAGGTGAAAGTGATAGACAAACTGATTATGACATTTAAGTTTTTTTTATTCAGATATTAGAAAGGCAAAATGAGGGAAGCCAAAAGCATGCAACCTGATTTCAGACATAATTCTTTGGCAATTCTAACGCTGTAGATCCATGACCCAATTTTTAAAATTGCTGGAATACTGTAACGAAATATAGTTTAGATGTGCATGCTGTCACCTGCTGTATCTTTCCCCCAGATCAATTCTACCTACTTTGTGTTCGTCGCGCTATTTATCTGAAATATTTGCCAGTATATCTTCGTAACATGATGTTGACCCTGACCAATCATCAAATACTTTAAGAAGAGCAAAGAGGAGGAGATATGGGTTTGTATTCTGGATAATACTGGACATTGCAAGCGGTATTTTTTGGGATTTTTGGTGGAATTCTACTTGAGACAGATTTGAGTTGACCGAGTTTGCTGCACTTAAATCAGTAATACTATCACATTAGATGAATGCTGATCCTGTAGTTCCAAAATGACAGGAGTACCCACGTGGCTGTTAAGCAGATCCATTACGTAAAAAAAACCTTTGTCTCTTGGGAAGTAAAATGATGTTGGAGACCAAAGAAAATCTGAAGTGAAGTTATGATTTACTTGGTTGCAATAATATGAGAGTTGTATGGCTTATTGATGAGCTGGTCTTCTTGCAGGTCTCCTGTTCAGAGGATTGAAACAACATTCTGGGAGAGTGTCATAATTCTGCTAGGATCTGTGAAGAGAAAAGACTGGTTAGCATTCATTATTCACACTTGAAACATTAACCTGTCAAAACTCTTCATGAAAATAAAACAGATCTACAGATACAAGGCCGAAGAGATGATGAGAGAGTTGCAGTGGGAGAGAGATTCCCTGAGGTTCCTCCGGAGGGAGGAGGGTAACTTCTTCAGGGTAGGCATCCTTAGAAGAGGCTTCGCAGTGGGGTTAAAATTGTATCAGAGATAAAAGGTACTGCAGATGCTGGAGAATCCGAGATAACAAGCATGGGGCTGGATGAACACAGCAGGTCAAGCAGCATCATAGGAGCAGGAAAACTTGACGTTTCGGGCCTAAACCCTTCATCAGAAATGATG
>JAHRHZ010000071.1:21722223-21737443 GCA_024137785.1 Ginglymostoma cirratum
CATCAGAAATGATTTCTGATGAAGGGTTTAGGCCCGAAACGTCAAGTTTTCCTGCTCCTATGATGCTGCTTGACCTGCTGTGTTCATCCAGCCCCATGCTTGTTATCTCGGATTCTCCAGCATCTGCAGTACCTTTTATCTTTAGATCTGCAGATACTGGAGATTTGAAACCAACAAGAACAGAAAGTGCTGGAGAAACTCGGCAGGTCTGGTAGCATCCATGGAGAGAAATCAGGGTTAACATTTTGAGTTCTATGACCCATCTTCAGCCACTCAAAATGTTAATTCTCCAGCACTTTCAGTTTTCGTTTGTGTCAAAATTTGTCAGAGTCTGTTGGATTTGCTTTGTATTCCCTGAAACAGTACTGCTTGTATTACTTCAAATTTTCTGTTTCTTTTTCATTCACTGTCACGTTTAACGAGGCTCTTCATATCATGTCAGGGCAGTATAGTTTGACAGTTCCATTGAGAAGCAAGATGAGCAAATTTCTGCATGATTTAGAATGGAGGCAATGTCTGGTATTTGTAAATTTGAGGAAATAGAACAATATGCATGAGGGCACAAATACAAATTTGAGTATTAGATTTGCCAAGATGATCTCTCAGTCGTTGAAAGGATTATTACTTTTGGCACCAAGCTTAGTTTCTAACCCTTATTGATAATGTTTGACAGCATGTGGCACGGTGATAAAGTCTTTGATTTTAAAAAGAACTGTTACAGCGACTTTTCCAAGAAGGAGATACTATCACGTGTAGATATTTTGTTATTACGCTGTTTAGAGATGTTCTTGCCCACCTCTGAAGCAGGTTAGACTTGAACTCAGGTCACAGGGTGGTTAAAAAGGCACTTGGCATGTTTGCTTTCATCGCTGAGTGCTGTGAATGTATGAGTTAGCAAGTCATGTTGAAGTTGAATAGGACACTGGTGAGGCCACTTGTGGAATACTGTGTCCAGTTCTGATTGCCCAGTTGTAGGTAGGATATTTTTAAGCTGGAAAGGGTTTAGAACACATTTACCAGGATGTTGCCAGGTATGGAAAGTTTGAGTTATAAAGACAGGCTGGAGCGTTTTTTTTTTTCAGTGGTTCGGAGGAGGTTGAGAGGCCACCTTTATAGAAGTTTATAAAATAATGAGGGCTCTTGATATTGTTAATGGTAGGTGTCTTTTCCCTAGGATGGGGGATTTCAAGACTAGGGGGCATATTTTTAAGGTGAGAGGAGAGAGATTTTAAAAAAAGACGTGAAGGTCAAATTTTTTACACAGAGGGTTGGTCGTGTTCGGAAAGAACTTTCAGAGGAAGTGGTGAATGCGGGTACAAATTCAACATTTAAAAGGCACTTGGATAAGTACGTGAATAGGAAAGGTTTGAAGGGATATGGTTCAGGAGCAGGCTAATTTAGTTTGGGATTAAGTTCGGCGTGGACTAGTTGAACCAAAGGGTCTGTTTCCGTGCTGTATGACTCTACATTACCACAGTGCCACAAGAGCCTAACTGTCACGCATGTAGCATTGCTCATTTTCACCAGTTACATTCAAGTTGTCCATATATGAAATAAAATTTCTCACGCTACTACCATCTTTTCGACAGTTTATTTGAATAATTTGTGTTCTGCTTTGCAAAAACAAAACTGGCTCCAATAAATGATTGCCAAACCTCCTTCAACTCAAAAATAGTCATGATGCTCTTCAATAAAATCAGCTAGCTGGTAATGAAAAATTGTTGTTCATAAATAATTTAGAGTTTTCAGGGACCACCTCTGCATTGGGGCTTCACTGCTGCCAGCTCCAAACACAGGTAGAAAGACCTTAAAAGTGTTTTATCCTTCTTTGTTGCAGTGTTAGTGTGGTTTTCCACTATCAGTGCTTTTAATGGCCCCAATCTTTTTTTAAAAATCATTTTGGCATGCCATTAAAAAAATTGTTAAACTTTGAAAAAGTCTGCCCTGAAAATGCTGACTTCTCTCCAGACATGTTGACTGACCCATTTATATTTTGAGACTAGCATTTTTATTGTTAAAATTCAGAATTTTTTTGTTTGTTCACAGTTTGTGACCTGAAAGGTGTCGACCGCCAGAATCTTGAACTTCATTGGGAATCATAATTCAAGTGAGGTACGTGGCATGCATTTTGTGATATGTTCAGCCAACTCATGTCAATGCAAACATAAAAACTTCCATGCAATGGAGGTGGGTCATGTAACAAAAATTCAGAAATGAAATAGCAATAGTTTTGGCAGAAAGGAGTGATTGACGTGCATAGGAAATTTAGTAAAATGTGATCATTTTTAAATTTTGGGATTGGCCAAATTATCCAACCATTCCTTTGCCAGCAATTGTTGACTATATCCAGTGGCATGTTAATTGAATTAACTTAAAAGGGATTGTGTGTAATTTTACTATGCCAAGCTTTGCTCTAACTTAACCAAGAATATGGATATTAATGCTATTCTGTTACAAACTGTAAGTACGTACTTAGGAAGGGAGAACCTTGACCCATTCACGATTCTGACCTCCCAGTGACTGGTAACAAATGTGCTGTTTATCCTGATGCAAACATTTTGTTTTTAACGTTCTTGACCACATTTTTGCCTCAACCGCTTTCTGTGGCAGACAATTTGACAGGCTCATCCCATATCCTTAAACTGTGACCTGTAGTTCTGGACTGCCCAGTCATCGGGAACATCCTTCTTCTGTTTATCCTGTCTAGTGCTTTTAAAATTTTATAGGTTTCTACGAGATACCCCTTCATCATTCTAAACTCCAGTGAAGATGGTCTTGAAGAGAGGGTGCAGTCCTGCCAATCCTGGAATCAACCTGGTACACCTTTGTTGCATTCCCTTCATAGCAAAGACTTCCTTCATCAGATAAGGAGACCAAAGCTGTACACATATTCCGGGTGTAGTCTCA
The DNA here is from genome assembly GCA_024137785.1 of Ginglymostoma cirratum. Taxonomy (NCBI): domain Eukaryota; kingdom Metazoa; phylum Chordata; class Chondrichthyes; order Orectolobiformes; family Ginglymostomatidae; genus Ginglymostoma; species Ginglymostoma cirratum. The sequence continues at coordinate 21,725,131 of JAHRHZ010000071.1, forward strand.
CCAAGGCCCTGTACAATTACTGCAAGATATCCTGCTCCTATATTTGAATTCGCTTGCTATGAAGACAGATGTATCATTTCCTTTCTTCACTGCCTGCTACACCTGCATGCTTGCTTTCACCAACTAGTATTCAAGGACACCTAGGTTTCATTGCATTTCCCTTTTTCTCAATCTGTCGCCACTTGTCACTATATTGCAGACGTTAATGTATTTCTCACTATTTTATTAATATTATAGTTGCCAGTGATCCTGTAAATTTTCATCACATTGCTTCTAAGCTCAATTGGTGCTCATGTGTTTACCTAAATCAGTATAAATTTGACATAGCCAACTACTCTGAATTAATTCTTTCTGTGGGAATGAAAACTACAGATTCCAATCTCCCACATTCTTCCGACAATTTTAAAATGTACGTTTTGTGGTAAATTACTGCTACTTGCTGATTTACCACATATTTTTCTGTCTGTCCGACCTCATTGATCATGATTCTGGGCCTCTTCATCTTAATTGAAATTGTTGAAAACTGTATGCACTTTGTCAATTGTGATGAAAGATGTGCGGTGTTCAATCCTGTTGGACTGTTTTATCTCATGCTGATATTTTTGCGCAAAAGGTCTGTCCCGGGGGCCTGCTGTGTGTTGAACATCCACCACTAACCTTTTTGCTTCTGTATGTTGAACTCATACAGTGTTGCAATGAGTCTTATTACTGGTGCTCCATGATAGATACTGAAATTAATACACTGAGATGATGATAGAGCAGGCTGTTAACAAAAACTGATTAAAAGAACTGTGCACTGCAAGGAAACTTTTAGCATGCTACTTTATTATCAAGTAAAATATCCTAAGAGGTGTAGAATTTGTGTAACTTATTAATGAGTAGGTATAGTGTATGCGTTGAAATATAGATTGTTTCTGGGTATTTTACTGTTTTTAAAATGTTGTGTAATCATAGGATAGTGCTATCAAATTATTCTTTTTAAATGTGATCTGATCTTTGGAGAAACATGCTGTACTGTTTCCATGTGCTTGCCACATAGTCCTACTTTGTTCCTGCGAGAAACGCATCACATCAGTTAGTCATGGTGGGTGGGAGAGTGGTGTTGGGACATTGTTGATGATATGGAATTTAAAGAAATAGTGAAAGTGTATCCCAGACTCCCCTTCTTTGATTGCTAAATTTAGAATTGTTTAGTTTTACAAAATAGTTTTGCAATGTACCAGCACTGAGGTGATGTTCAATCAGTGTGGTGTTAGCAATCAAAAATGCTTTTGCCATGTCTATGTTATCCTTCTCCAGTTGAGTACCGGTGCTTTTGTTCACAAATTATTTAAGATTTTAAAAATTTTTTAACTTTGTATGAATATATTTGCTAATTAGCAAAATTAAAAACCATGGACTTAAAAAAGGATGGATATCAAATTGGTTGCGGGACAGTTAAGAGAGAGCAAGGATGAGTAGATGTTTCAAACTGGAGTGGTTCTTGTGGTGTGGTATTAGTGTCCCTCCCACTGAGCCAGAAGACCCAGGTTCCACCTGCTGCAGAGAATGTCTTATGTCTTCACAGGTCTGAACAGGTTGATATAAAAATATCTACATTTGTGTTTCTCAAGGTATTTTCTGATGGATTCGAATGATATAGACTTGGCGGAAAACACTGTTTAACTAGTTATTAACATCCAGTGTTTAACATCACTTCATTGATGTTCCTAGCTGTGTCAGGAGATATACTGTTATGTGAATGGGATGAAGGCTAAGTCCATGTAGGTTCCAGCAACATAGTTACAACTAAGAAAGAGGTTCTGCATGTAGAGTATGAGAACCTGGCACTAAAGTAAAAATCAGGACTTCAAAGGTTATAATCTCTGACCAGACCTGCATGTGAATTGGCATAGGGTACATAAAATTAGAGAAATGAATATGTGACTTAAAGACTCATATGGAAGAAGTAGGTTTTAGTTCATGGGCCGCAGGTACCAATACTTGGGAAAGTGGGGACAGTATTGTTGGGACACTTTACATGTTTGCACCTGTACTGTGCTTTGCCTAGTGTTCTTGAACCACAAAATTAGGGAAGTAGAGAGAGATTTAAGCTAAATAGTGGAAGGAATAGATCAAACGTGGAGCAAAGTGTGGACACAAGGGTGGAAAATAGTATTTTATGGGAAATGAGGGTCTGAGAATGGCAGGAAGGGGCAAACCCGGGGGGGAAAATATCAAGATGAGATGTTACCAAGATTATAAAATGTCAAAAGTAAAGATTGTGCATCTGAATGCCTATAGTATTCATAACAAATTGATAGCACGGATTGAAACAACAAATATGATCCGATAGACGTTAGGGAGAAATGGTTTCAGGTTGACAAGGATTTGGTTCTGATTATAGAGGGCTACGTGGCATTCAAGAAAGCAGGAAACTAGGTGAAGTTGGAGGGGTGTTACTGTTAATCAAGGATGGCATTTATGCAAGAGTTTGAGATGACCTTGGTTCAGAAAATCAGAATATAGAACAAAAACAGAAGTTGCTGGAAAAGCTCAGCAGGTCTGGCAGCATCTGTGAAGACAAAAATCAGAGTTAATGTTTCGGCTGTGGTGACCCTTCCTCAGAACCCGACCCGAAACGTTAACTCTGATATTTTTCTTCACAGATGCTGCCAGACCTGCTGAGCTTTTTACGGCAACTTCTGTTTTTGTTCCTGATTTACAGCATCTGCAGTTCTTTTTGGTTTTGATCAAAATATAGAGTTGCTTTGGATGGAGGTGAGGAATAAGTAGCGGAACAAAGCTATCAGTGGGCATGGTCTACAGGCCACCTGACAGTGTCCATACAGTGGGACAAGGTACAAAAGAAGTAATATTGGATGCTTGAGATAAAAGGCCTCAATAAGTGACTTTATTCTACACAAATTAGAACAAACAGATTAGCAGAGTAGCCTGCATGAGGCATTCATTGAATACTTCAGAGGAAGTTTCTTAGCACAGCACACTTTGGAACTGTTTACTTTGAAATTGGTGCTGTGTAATGTGAAATAATTAATAATGACCTCAAAGTTGAGGCACCCCTTGATTGCAGCAACCACAATATGATTGAAGTTTACATTGTTTGAAAGTTGGACGACTAAGGCTAAGATTAGTTTTATAAAGCCAAGGAAGTGCAATTATGTGGGCACAAAAGCTGTTAACGAAAGAATTTGGGGAAGGCATCAAACCTAAGGAAAAAAGCTTATAAAATTCACAAAAATGAGTGGCGGGTCAGACGATTGTGTGGAACGTAAAGAATGGCAGAGAATGACTAAAACATTAATCGGGAGGAAGAAGTTAGAGGTTGAGGAATGGAAAAGCAGTTATTAAAGGCACTAAGAAGGAAAAGAGTAAGTAAAATAAGTATTGGTCCTCTAGAGAATGAAAATGGGGAGTTAATGGTGGATAATGAGGAAAAGATGAATGAAATGAACAGACACTTTGCCTCTGTCTACACTATGAAGGATATAAATCAGGAGGTGGATGGGAGAGATGAATTTAGTGAAATTACAATTATGAGGGGTTTTTACTAAGTAAACTGATGGAGCTGCAGGCTAACAAGTCTCTGGGTTCGATGAACTTTATCCTAGAGTCTTAAGAGGTGAGGTAGTAGGTACATTTTTCAAAACTCCCTGGACTCCAAAAGGTTCCATTGGACTAGAAAACTGCAAAATATCCTCTCTGCTCAAGAAGGAAGGGAGGCAAGAGACTAATGGCCAGTTAGCTTGACATCTGTCATGGGGAGGTTGTTAGAATTGATCATTAACGAGACTAGAACTGTGCACTGAGTAAAACTGAAGGTATTGAGGAAGAATATGGTTTTGCCAAAAGGAAATCATGTTAAGCAAGTTATTGGCGATCTTTGAAGGATTGGCATCCACACCTTGGATAAGGGAGAGCCCTTTGATGCACAATACTTGGCTTTTGATAAGACATTTGATAAAATCCCACAGCAAAGATTATTGCTGAAAATAAAAGCTCATGGTGTCGGTCTTAATATATTAACATGGATAGAAGATTGACTGACTGGCAGAAAACAGAGTTTGCATAAATGAGTCTTTGACTGGCAGGATGTGAGAAGTAGAGATCCATGAGGTTCTGTGCCAAGGCCTCAACTTTTCACAACTTGCATCAATGACGGATGAGGGGAGCAAACTCATGGTAGCTAAATTTGCAGGTGGCACCAAGATGGGTAGGGAAGTATGTTGTAAAGAAGTCATAAGGGAGTTGCAAATGGATGTAGAGTGAAGGGTAAAATCTGACAGATGGTGTTTTATAGTGGGGAAGATATGAAATTATTTAGTCTAGCAGGAAGAGTAAGAAAGGAGAGTTTCATATAAATGGAGAACAACTATACTTTTACTAGGTGGAAAGAGATTTAGATGTCTTGTACCACAAGTTACAGAAGTTAGTCTGCAGGTGCAGCATGTAATAGAGAAGGCTAATAGGGAAGTATCCTTTCTTATGAGATGAATTCAATATAAAAGTGAGGATATTATGCCTATGCATGATTAGTGAGACCACATCTTGAGTACTGTGTGTAGTTTTGGTCTCCTTACTTAAGGAAGAATGCAAATGCATTGAAGGTTGTTCAGAGGAGATTTACTAGGTTGATACCTGGAATGAACATGCCTTATGAGGATGGGTTGGCTGGGCTGGGCTTGTTGACATTGGAGTTTAGAAGAATAAAGGGTGACCTAATTGAAGTGTATAGGACCCTGAATGGTTTTGGCAAGTTGGTCATGGAAAGGGTGTTTCTTCCTGTGGCTCAGCCCAGAATTAGTAGCCTTGTTCACCCTTTCAGGACAGAGATAAAGAACATTTTTTTCTCTCTGAAGGCTGTTTTGTAACTCTTATGCCACAAAAGGTGGATGTGAGGGTCATTAGATATTTTTAAAACAGCTGTGGTTAGATTATTGTTAGGCAGGGGAATAGTGGGTTGTTGGGTTGAAACACAAACAGATTGACCATCATCTTATTGAATGGAAGAGCAGGCCTAAGGGACTGAATAGTATACTTGTGCTTTGATTTTGTTTGCCTATATGTAAATGAGGGAACTTGAAGTTGGTTTGGAATAGTTTAACAGCAAGGGAAAAATAAGTTGATTAGTTTTTTTTATATCAACACTCAGAAATCTTAATTTCAACAAATTACAGACATTGGATCTACAGTGCACAATGACCAGACATCTTTGATGATAGGATATCCTTTTCGAGTGTTTGAAGTTGTGAAAACTTGTGTAAAGCACTGAGTGAAAAACCTCCAGACAGCTACAGCCAAATGAGCAGATGTGACAGGTCAATGACAACACAAAACATAATTGAGTACTTCCCGAATTAAAATTTTCTGTGTGCATCATCTTCTATTGTTTCTACACTTAAACATACCTGCCAATAGGGTCGTGTAAGGTTGAGGTTTCCTTCAGTCTGTTTGTGAAGTTTGTCTTTCTTCCTCCATAGAGATCTATGAGCTATGGTGGCAGCTTTCAAATGCAGCTTGAACAAGATTGGGTACTCCAGTCTGTTGCAGATTACAGCCAAAACACTACATTATACCAATCTGCTCACTCCATGATGCCAACAATGTGGTGACCTTTTCTGCGGTTAATTACAAACTAGACCTCAAGAATTGGAGAATGCAGAGAGAATTTCTGAATTTACATTAATTTTGGAATGATAATCCACCCTTGCCTTGATGCACACTTAAACATTGTCCATTCCTTTTAAAAAAAAAAAGTTAGCATAGATTGTGAATGCTTCTATTTGGGAGGTCATGTTGAGGCTGTACAGGACATTGGTTAGGCCACTTATGAAATACTGCGTTCAATTCTGGTCTCCCTGCTATAGGAAAGATGTTGTTAAACTTGAAAGGTTTCAAAAAAGATTGACAAGGATGTTGCCGGGGTTGGTGATTTTGAGCTAAAGGGAGAGGCTGAATAGGTTGGGGCTATTTTCCCTGGAGCAGCAAAGGCTGAGGAGTGACCTCATAGAGGTTTATAAAACCATGAGAGGCATGGATAGCATGAATAGTCAAGGTTTTTTTTTCCTGGGGGGGTGGTGTCCAAACCTAGAGGGCATAGGTTTAAAGTGAGAGGGGAACTATTTAAGAGGCATCTAAGGGACATCTTTTACAGGCTGAAGGCTATGCCTGCATGGAATGAGTTGATAGAGGAAGTGGTGGTACAATTACAACATTTAAAAGGCATCTGGATTGGTACATGAATAGGAAAGGTTTAGAGGGAAGTGCGCCTAATGCTGGCAAATGGGACTAGATTAATTTTAGATATCTGGCCGGCAAAGACAAGTTTTACCGATGGGAGATAAAAGGTACCGCAGATGCTGGAGAATCTGAGATAACAAGGTGTGGGGCTGGATGAACACAGCAGGCCAAGCAGCATCAGAGGAGCAGGAAGGAGTCTGTTTCTGAGCTGTACGTCTCTATGACTCTATTTCAGAAAAAATGAAGCTTATCCTCCAACTGCACCTACAAATAATCCTTAGCTAATCTTTGTAAATCCAATTATAATCGGCTGGTAGAGAGAGGTTAGTTAATCTTCATAAAATGCAAAACGTAGTTAACAATTTAGAACCTGCTGTGTTTGTGACCTCAATTTTGTTAGCATGATCAGGTGCCACTTAACACTTTTTTTTAATTTACTTTGTCTTCATTCCACATGAATATTCATATTTGATTTGGAACATTAACTCTATCTGTTTCTATAGATGCTGCTACGTCTGAATATTTCCAGTGCTTTCTGATTTTTATTCAGATTACCAACATGGGCAGTATTTTGCTTTTTAAGGTGTTTGGCCATCAGATATTTTTATTCGTTCTTGACATGTGAGTATCACTGATATGGCCAATATTTATTTCCCAGACCCTAATTGTCCCTGAGAACGTGTGATAAGCAGTCCTCTTCAACCATTGCAATACATGTACAGTCCATAAACCCACAATGTTTTTAGTGAGGGCGTTCCAGGTTTTTAATCGATCGGTGATGAAGGAATGGTGATACAGTTCCAAGGCAAGATGATGTGTGGCTTGGAATGGGAACTTACAGCTGGTGGTGCTCCCATTCATCTGTCCTTTCTAGAGGGTAATGATTGCAGATTTTGAAAAATGCCACTGAAGAAGCCCCTTAAAGCATCTCAGCAAAATTTTTTTTATAGTTATTCATAGGATGTGGGCATCACTGGTTGGGCCCCCGTTTGTTGCTCATCTCTAATTCCTAGAGAGCAGTTAAGAGTCAACCACGCTGTTGTTCTGCAGTTACATGGTGGCTAGTCCAGGTAAAGATGGCAGATTCCCTCCCCTGAGAACATGAGTGAACCAGATGGGTTTTAACAACATTTGACGGTGGTAATATGGACATCATTAGTCTAGGTTTTCCTTCCAGCTATTTTTATTGGATTCAAATGGCACCATCTGCCATGGTATTATTCAAACCTGAGTCCCCAGAACATTAGCCTGAGGTTCTGGATTGCTAGTCCCATGACATTGCTGCTTTCTCACCACCAATTAAGGAAGGAATACGTTGAAAGATGGTCTTTGAAGTAGGATAAAGTATAAGGTAAAGTATAAGGAAGAGATCCAGACTCTCTTTTTGTTCGAAATAACAAGCATGGGGCTGGATGAACACAGCAGGTCGAGCAGGAAAACTTGACGTTTCGGGCCTAAACCCTTCATCACAAATGGGGGAGGGGAAGAGGGTTCTGATTGACCTGTCTGTCCTCCCTGGACTGACCTATCTCCTCCCTACCCCCCTACCTACACTCACCTTTACTGGCTCCATCCCCGCCTCTTCGACTTGTCTGCCTCCTCTCCACCTATCCTCTCCTCTATCCATCCTCTATCCGCCTCCCCCTCTCTCCCTATTTATTTCAGAACCCTCTTCCCCTCCCCCATTTCTGATGAAGGTTTTAGGCCCGAAACGTCAAGTTTTCCTGCTCCTATGATGCTGCTTGACCTGCTGTGTTCATCCAGCCCCATGCTTGTTATCTCGGATTCTCCAGCATTTGCAGTACCTTTTATCTCTTTTTGTTCATTTGGGCAATGTGGGCACTGTTGGCTCAGCCAGCATTGATTGGACATCCCTAACTGCTCTTGAGATGTTGGATGGTTTCTTGATCAATGGTCTCTGGTGATGAGCTGCATGTCAGGTGCATCTGTCAGGAAGGTGATATGTAATTTTTACACTTAGCTGAAAGGATGGGTAGGAACTTCGATTAAAATTCAATTTGGAAAAAGCACATCCGCAACAGTGAATAGTTCCTCAGTATCAGCTTAGATTTTAGTTTCAAACTCATAATAGGTTTGAACTGACAGCCTTTTTGTCTCAAAGGTGAGCATTCTACCAACTCAACTTTGTAGTGGTGGGAAAGGTAAGTTGGAAGTCAGAAATGCTGTTGTCTGCAGGAGTACACCTCATTGCAGAATTATGAATAGCGGGGGAGTGGGGATTCATTCAAAGTCTGGGGAAGAAGTAATTGTGTACCAATCCTGTCTGAAACCACCTCTTAAAGCCTCTTTTGCAGTGAAGCAAAGCCATTGTCATGCCTCCACAACCCAACACGTAGTTTCCATGCAGTTGATGAAAGCTTGAATTTGCCTGAAGACTTAGGATTGTGGAAAAATTATGGTGTTCCTTAGTCATTTATCTAAACATATTTGGCAAATTAATTTTACTGGTGAAAGTGGAGAAACATGAACAGCTACCGTGTGTTAGTAGGTAAATTGATCATTACAATCTATCTGTATCTTCAGGGTTTTAAATTTACTCTGACTGTCAAATGCCTTGACTTGCTTCAGCAAAGAGAGCATTTTCGTCTGTTTCCAGAGCTCCAGTGAGATTACCTGACAGTAAGTTTGAAAAATCAAGGACGTTATTTTGCTTGAGTATGCAGACTTCCTCTAAGGACACTTGACAAGCCATTTTGGAATGAAGTATCGTTTTAATTAATGAATCTCTCGCACATAAGTGCAAAGGTTTGATTTTCTTCATCCGTTTGCAGAGTTTACAATTGAGCAGTGAAATGTGAAATAGGTATTGGTTGTGCATAGGGAATTGTCCTGTTATTTTTTTCAAAGAAGAGGTATGCATAAGCAGCACTTTAGCCAAATCCGTAAGAAAATCTGAGGATTACACTAGCTGGAAACTAATTGTGAAATGTGCTTATTTTCCCCTTCTCTCTGCTACTTTTCACATTACAGGTTACATTGAATATTTTTGAACCCGCTTGTTTTATGGCTGCTGAGAAAATGAAAATCTGTTTCTCTCAATGAAGTCCTTGAATTCTTGTGCAATCAATGAGTTTCTTTCGAAGTTCATCCACTACACTGTTGTTATGAAGGCAGACACAGAAGCTCACCTGCATGTAACAGTGTTCTGCACGCAGTAACTACAATGCATGATCAGTTATTCAATTTCTGATGGTATTCATTAGTGTGGGAATGTAGTAGGACAATGGGCAAACGTCTCACTCCTCCTTAACTAGTGTGCTGGGCTCTCTTGCATCCATATGAATAGATACGTACAGTCTCTGGTTAATGTCTCATTTGAATGATGTTACTTCCTATAATGCTTCACTCTGTTACAACCACACTGAAACTACAGTCCATATTCTCTGCTCACATTCTGCAAAGGGGTTCAGCTGTCTAACCTGATTCAGAGGCAAGAATGCAAGCAATGCAGCCGAACTGCCAAGAGAAGACATGTACCTAAGCAGCATTGGGAAAGACAACTGTCCAATGTTGGGCATTAAATCCATGCTTTTGGTTTCACTTACAGGATGTTTCACTTCAGAGTACTGCCTGCCATGGCAGTTCTTGGCAACTTCTCCAGACAATACTATAAGGCAGTAGCTCCAAACAAGTTTCGGCGCAAACTGATGATGGTAACGTTTGCTGGAGTCACAACTGTTTCGGTGACAGCAAGTTTGTTATGGAAAAGGTAAAGGACACCTATATTATTATTCTGATGATCATGCTGTCCTGACTTGGAGCAGGAGGAATGTAACCTTTCATAAATTAATTCCCAGTCTCTGTGGAAAATTTAAAATGAGGACAAATCCAAATGGCCATTAGAACGATCAGCAGAAAGCACAATGTAATTTGCACCAATCCTCAATTTGCAAGACCACTTTAGCCACCTTAATGCACCACCCGGCTCCTTGGCCAACATCTCTGTCTCTGGCTTGCTGCAGTGTTCCAGCGAAGCCCAATTCAAGCTGGAGAATCAACACCTCATTTTCTGCATGGGGACCCTACAGCCCTCTGGACTCAATGTTGAGTTCAATAATTTTAGTGCCTAAACTTTCTCGTGTCCCAGCCCTCTACCCCACACACCAGGCCTTGTTACCACATAGCCTGCTATTACACACCCCCTGTTGTTCGTCACTAACAGTCCCCATTAACAACTATTCACCCTCCCAGCCTGATCATTAGCAACTCCTTTGTCTGTCCAACTGTCTTTCTTTCTCTTTGGGCCCTATCCTATTGTTTACTCCCTACCCCACCCACCTCTCCTTTTTCTGCATATAAACTGACGTTTTCCCAGCCACCATCAGTTCTGAGGAAGGGTCTCCAGACCCGAAACGTTAACTGTTTTTTCCTTCACAGATGCTGCCAGACCTGCTGAGCCTCTCCAGCAATTTTGTTTTTGTTCCTGATTTACAGCACCCACAGTTCTTTTGGTTTTTATTTAGTATTAGTCAAGGCCCAGGAGTACATCATTCTAGTTAGCACTGTACAATTAATTGAATTGGGACTTTGCTTAAAATATTCTCTGCCTGGTATCCCCCAGTGCCACCCCTCAATTCACCCTTTAATGACTCAGAGGAGAATGATTCTTTTCTGACTTCTTCATTGCCAGAAAAGTAGATTTTGTACTACTGAGAGTTCACAAAATGTTAATTCACTGATGCATAACAAAAATAGTTGGAACAAAAGTTATGACAAAATTCCAATCTCATTTCTTTATAGACTCCATTATTATTTTTAAACCATTGTTGTTCTTGAATTTTTACTCATAACATGCTTGTTATACAGATACAGATAAATCTATAATAGTTTAGAAAGACTGCATGAATATTACATTTTTCATATTTGGCCAGTACTGGCTTTAAACCAGTTCTTAAACTGGTATCTGTTTTTCTTTAGAAAAAGGTATTGTTTAAGAATTTATGAAAATAAGTTTTCAATGGATGCCAGAGTTCAACAAGCCATTTATAGATGTATGTTTAAATCAAATCACAGACACACAAATGAGAAAAGCAATTGTTCATTTACAGCTGTGATGGTTATGTGGAATACCAGCTGAGTTATTTGATGCACTGCAGTTTAACTTGTTTGCACGTAATTTCTAGGCTGTTAGTACATGGGAGGGCTGGAAATGGTTTTGCTGTTCAGAAATATCAATTGCAGAAATGTCTGATTTCAATATCTCTCCGATATGTCTACATCCGACATTGAAGTTGAATTGATACGGGACAAGGATGCTAAAAAGAATCCATAATGAAAAAGAATGAAGTTCTTTAATACCTGTGTATTGACCGTTTACCGAGGTTTTATCTAATCATGGGTTTGTAGAATCTCATGTTTGTGTACGTGTTTCCCACTTCAGTTTTCACAGGAGTTTGAATTACAGTTATGGTCACTTTCTCGGATTCATTCCTATTACATCCATTACTGAAATTCTGGTTTTTGCACTACGCTGAGCTTCAGTTGCATATGAGGAATAGCGCACTGAATCATGGAGCAATTTCTTAACCTCTTGAGCAAATTTATAGTTATTTTAAACCCAGTTTCAATCTTGTGCACTTGAGCAACCAAAGCATTTAACTCAGTAATTTTCAAAACCTTTTCCACATCTGTGGTGTGTTTATCAGGCAAAATTGACCTCTTTTGCCTTACCAGCAAAGAATGCTGGGGGTTACCTGAAATAAACATTTTGTACTTGGTTTATGTGGATGTGTATTTGTCTTACTTTCTCGCATTCTCCTTTGTACTGCTTCTCTCTGCAATGCACTCAGATAGGCCTACATGTCTTTCAGAGCTAGCAGACAGAGGAAACTCATCCCATTAATCTGGGCTTGTTGTGAACCGTAAAGCAAAGGCAAATTTCCTAAACCACAGCCTCACCAAGCATCATAGCAGCAGTGATAAAAGGTACTGCAGATGCTGGAGAATCCGAGATAACAAGCATGGGGCTGGATGAACACAGCAGGTCAAGCAGCATCATAGGAGCAGGAAAACTTGACGTTTCGGGCCTAAACCCTTCATCAGAAGGGTTTAG
>JAHRHZ010000071.1:21737843-21758229 GCA_024137785.1 Ginglymostoma cirratum
ACCTGCTGTGTTCATCCAGCCCCATGCTTGTTATCATAGCAGCAGTATTCAAGTATTGAAAGCCATAGAGGTCCTGCTGAAGAGAAGCAAAATGTTATGTCCTTTATGAAGCCTATGAACAACTAGGACATATGTCCTGTAATGTGTTTTAATAATGGTGAGGGAATTGGGGTTTGAAATGTTGCCCAGATATCACCCACTAGAATTTCATTATCAGTTTCAGCTCTATAGGATTTGATTGCTGTAGTATGTCTGAAGCTTGCACTGACTGCTTTTGAAACGACCTGGTGACTTTAAATGTAGTGTCTTATTTTTCCATAATAACCATGGACCCAATTGATGCATAACAATCAATTGCAATGAAAGTGCATTATTTGGGTCAATTTGGACTAGAATTCAGGTTCATTCATTGATCATTCTGTTCAAAATACCTGAAAGTTTCCATGATGTCTGTTCAGTATTTTACAACTTAATGGTGTTTGGAACATTACGTTATTAGCAGTGCTGACAAATATTTACAGTGTTTTAATGAATTAGCACTTCATCCCTTCAAAAGCTACTTCATCAACCTTGTTGAAGGTTAGCAGTTTTTGTGATGGGAACAGTTTCACTGTGTATAAACTATGTCTGTTTAAACAATCATATTAGAAAAAATACTGTAAAGTTCTTTTTGTAAGTGATTTTAGCCTTTGGGCTTTGGCTTCTTAATACCTTCTTCAAACTTCAGAAAATGAACACTGCATTCGCAAGGGAAGCACCAGTGTTTTTTTCATTCTTTGTGTGTGGTCATGATTGACAAAGGTGCCATTTATTGCCCTTGAGAAAGCTGTATGGGCTGTCTCCTTGAACCGTTATGGTGGTGTTGGGTGGTAAGATTCAGAATTTTGACCTCACAGTAAAAGTACAGCAAGGTAAATCTATCTGAGTTATGATGTGGACGTAGACCGAGAGGTTGATTTTCGTATGTCCTTCTCAGTGATAAAGGTTGTGGACTTGGAAAGTGCAATTGTGTTTATGGAACAGTTGAAATAAAGTATATGTAAATAAGCTATTTTTAAATTATTCATTATCAGGATGTGAATGTTGTTGGTAAGACTATCAATTAGTCCGTCTCTGGTTGCCCTGAAACAATTCAATTTAGTATAATTTAAGTGGCTTACTTGACCACATCAAATGGCAGTTCAGAATCGGTCACGTTGTTGTGGGTGGGGACTGGAATCATATTTCGACCAGATCAGTTAAGATTCCTTATGTTAAGGTCTAGTTTGGGTTTTGTTGACAATCTGACGAGTTCGTGGTCACTGATTTGTTGGCAAGTGGACTCATGCTGTTGCCATGGCAAATGCACCAATTAATGTTGATTGTAAGTAAAATGCCAAATTTGTTTAAATTTTAAACCGGGGAGGTTGACTATGGTCAGATAGTGGACTGAGAAATGACCCAGCAAATTGAAGAGTAATTTATAAACCCAAGTATTTCCCACTGTGTATCAAATTTCAGGGAGAAACTAACCAAAGTATGGGGTTTCAGCGAAATGATGATGATTAGAACAGATAAAAAGGCTAAAGCTCAACATGTCGTTTCTTGTGTTAGTAGTTTCCTGTCTCAGGGGAATCAATTATAGCAAGGTTCACTGGGTCTATCAAATTAAAAAAAACTCCATAATGTGAATTATATAATGAGTAATCCAGACAGTGTGGGGGGAAGAATCGATGTGTGTGTCATGTTCATATGTTAAAGAAATAACATGATAGTGAGGATAGTCAGAATGGAAATGTATTTAGGATGATGAAAGAACAAGAGAGTGAGATTAAAAATAGTGGAACAATTTGAGAAAGAATCCGAATCAGAATCAGAAATGAAAATTCAAAAGCGGACCATCCAGTACTCCATTCGGATGGTATGAAGGTGCTTAAATTAATTTTATGCTATCTCACAGAAAGCTATCAAAATGACTTAGAAAAATATTACAAACTCATAAATCGATTTATGTAAATAGGCAAGAAAAAATATCTTTTAATACACATGATGTTAAGAGGGAAGGCATTATTGATAAAACAATAATCTCACAGACTAACACACAGAAATGAATTCAAATGCAGGAAGAGATTATGTTCAGGGTGTATAATTACATTTTTGAACCAAATCATGGTGGCTGGAGTTCACTTATCGAGGTGATGCTGAAACCAGCGAGATCCATGTATTGATTATCACCAAAGGTAGCTTCATATCCTATTCCATGAATGCAAGATTGTCTAATCTTTTCAATACAATCACAATTCATTACAAAAATGGACTTGCAAAAAGAATATTGACAAGTTCCATTGACAAAGCTAATTAATATTAGCTTATGGAACATCAGATAGACTTGTATCAATGTAAAGTCAAGCTCATTGGAATGAAAAATGTACCAGCAACTTCTCAATGATTAACCAACAAGGTAGAAGGATTTTGCAACTGTGGAGTAGCAAGGTATAGTAGTAGAGGCACCGGGCTGGTAATCCAGAACCCCACGATAATGTCCTCAGACAAAGGTTCAAATCCTACTTCGGCAGATGGTGAAATTTAATCAATAAAAAGAATTTGGAATGGTGGCTGTGTAACCATTGCCAGTCATTGTGAAAAGCCATGTGGTTCACCAATGTACTTTACAGAAGGAAATCTGCCATCCTTATCTGGTCTCCCCTCCGTCTGCCATCCTCACTTGGCCTGACCTATATGTGATTCCAGATCCGCAGCAACGTGGGTGAATCTTATCTCCTCTGAAATGGCCTAGTAAAAAGTAAAGTAAGAAATGAGAGTTAAGACAGGAGTGATACTTATCGTGGATTGAGTATTTGTGAAGGATATTTTGGGATAATAGTTAGCTCTTTTTGCTATTTGTGTTGAGATCTTTATAAATTGCAATTTTGTAGTTTTTTTTAATCTCTTGTGTAACAAACTTGCTTTTTTTTTTGCCAAAGAATCATTGGTAATGTGTGGCTGACCACCTTGGTAATCAAAGTGTAAAAATAAAACTTATTTAAGCTAGGCCTCATTGACATTTCCAACATTAACATAAGCTGAGACCGTAACAGCAGACACTTTCTCAATTGATGACACATGGTGAAAGCAGTATTGGTGTTTTTGTGTTCTGAATCAACAGAGACTTAGACAGTTGTGCTGAAAGTCAAAGTAGAAGGTGATTAGGAGACACTCGCTTTAGGCTTGACTGTTCTTCCTAACTTGGTGCATTTGCACCCCAAGTAGCAGAAAGGATTTTGTTGCTGGCAGAAATGTATATGTACATTTTTAAATTAATGTAGTATTTTGGGCATTTGACCAGTCAAAAAGAAAAGCTACATCTGCTCACTGTTGGAAGAAACCCAGAATTAGACAGCATGTCCAGAATTCTTTGTTAATACTCCGTCAAGAAGAAAAAGAAAAATGAAACCTCCTTAAACCAACATCAGAGAAAGATGAACTAATCAATTGTCTCATTGCTGTGCACAGCATAACTGCTAAAGTTACCCCGGAAAAACAGTGACAATCATTAGAAGTATTTTCACAAAACTGGCATGAAATAAAAAGTGTCTTTGCTGTTCACTCCATGCTTCATAATTCACTGCTGTTGCTTAAATTCCCACTTGATTTGATCCAGCATTTTTAATAGGATCTCAATTCTGTGCTTTCTGCCATTTATCCTACGTAAATTCTAAAAGCAATTGTTCCATGTTCAATTTAATAAGTTTATTAAAGAGAGAGTGCATTAGACAATCCTGTTTGAATCTGCCTCATAATATAAATATTTACACCTCCTCCTATGTATAGCAACACAAAAGGTATTTAAATCTTTTTGTAAAGAGTTGTTATTTTAAATCTGTAAGAGCTCCTTTGAAATTCTGGTTTCTTTGCTAGCTGGAGAGGGGATTGTATGGTGCTGCACCTGAAATATTTAAATTTCAGTAATGATATGATCATTGACTAAATCAAAGCAGCCTTTCATTATAAATAACTTGGTTCTGACTGTGATCTATTGAAAGCTTTATGTAACTTGGTCCATTCAGTCTAAAAGAAGCAAAATTCTTCAGATACCTGGAAACAGGAAGTAAAATCAGAAAGAGTGCTCATGTGAAATGAGCTCTATTTCTTTTTTCACAGATGTTGCCTGACCTGTGGAGTATTTTCCAGAGTTTTGTTTCAATGGCAGTAAACCTAACTTTTTGTGGGGCGGGGGATCTAAAGCTCAAGATTATAAATTCACTATTTGATTAAAATAGTCAAATGATTTTTATTCAGTTTATTGATTAGGGTTTCAACAATGGCTTGTGGAAGTGAATTCCACATTTCTCTAGTTCCATGATTAATGCAGCTTTTTATGGCAGCAGTGTTTGAAATAATGCAAAGGTTAGACGGAGTGGATAGGAATGGACTTTTCCCAGCGTTCGTGTGGTCTTCAAAAAGAAGATTGAAAATTTTAAATGTAACATAAATATAAGATTTAGGACGGTGTTATGAGCCTGTGGAATACTTATTTAGCATTAGTTAAGATAATATGTCACCCTATGGATTACTTTGGGTACAGGATAGAAGGGGAGACAAAATGTTATGAGGTGTGGGATGAGGCCGAATACTCATCTGAAGGATAAATATCAATATGAATTGTTGGGAAATTGTGACTCCTATAAAATTCTCATGGCTGAGCTTATTCTGACTGCTGTCTTTTAATTTTCATATTTTTGTAGAAAACTGTAATGGAGAAAAGAATGACATCAAGTATGGTTGAGATTGAGTTGTGAAGAGTCTTTGGTGAAAACAAACCCCTGAACAGAAATGGTACAATATAATGGTGCTGGCTCACCTCAGGGGAGAGAGACTTTTGCCCAGTGTAGTGCATAGGGAAGGGTAGAAATAAAGCTGACGTTATGTAATATAAAAATAAGATCTAAATTATTTCACCTGCTTTGCACAGCATGGAGTTCTTGTTGCAGATGTGTAACTCTTGTTTGTGTGACACAAAGCATTGAATGTAACTGAAGAAACATCTGACAGAAGCAATTTCTACCATGATGCAATTTGCAGGGTATGAAGCAAGTCTAAATGTGTGTTGTTTCCATAAACAGCTTTTGCAAATGGGTCCTGTTTTAAGTTACAGTCTGTCACTGTGTTTGTACCTCTCTAATGCCATGCTGATGCCTTTGACTCATGACATGCAGTTCTCACAATGATGCATCAACCCTAATGAAAAATGGTTGATACTATCCTCCAAATTAGCAGTAGGCCTAATCCCACACCTCACAACATTTTGTTTCCCCTTCTATTAGCTACCCAAAGTAATCTCTAGGATGACATGGCCTCTTAATGCTGATTATATATTCCAACACCAAATCACATCTGTGAAACCTGATGTCAAGAAGTACCCCAGTATCGTCTTGGCTGCCAAATGCAGTGAATCTGATCAGTTTACAATGTTATCACATTCTTCATTTCAGCCAATCCCTCTTCGTCCACCTTGTGTTCATTGTGTAGGTTTCGTGGCTCTAGGTACTCTGCCATCTTGAGATGGATCACAATGGCCTCCTTCAGGGCCTGTACATTTTCGACGTTAGGATTTGCTTTAATAAATAATGCCCACGTATTTCTCAGTGTTTTTGCATTTCAGTTGTAAAGTTGCCGGTCTTGTTTATTTTATGCTTAAGTTGCTAGGGACTTTTGTTCAGAGACAGTGTATTCTTTAGATGCTCAGATTTCATAACAAAAGACAATTGTAAAGAGCAATTATGAAATAAATGAGAAATAGCATTAAGATTAAACTATTTTATTTAGTGTGAAATAGATGTCCTGTTAATCCTTTGACTGATGTCATTAGAGTCATACAGATGTACAGCACAGAAACGGACGCTTCGGTCCAACTCGTCAAGGTCGACCAGATATTCTAAACTAATCTAGTCCCATTTGCCAGTACTTGGCCCATGTCCCTCTCAATCCTTTTTATTCATGTACCCATCCAGATTCCTTTTAAAATGTTGTAATTCTACCAGCCTTCAACACTTCCTCTGGCAGCTCATTCTATCCACTTTTTGAATTAACTAATAATTTGTAGCGTCGTTGGGAAGAAACTTCATGTACTCTGTTTTATGAGTCATAACTGTTAAACAGAAATTTGTCGCTTGACTTATGAAAGAGTTTTATTTTTAATGCTTGTGAATACAGTAATTTTATTACCCTGTTTGAGCCACTGAGAAATAAGAAGTAGTGAGTTTCTAAACCGCTTTCTTTGTCGTCTTTCTTATGCTATCTGATAACTCTCGTTATTCGAGCTCTTATTTAATATTTGCTCCTCAATACAGCACACTGGATTTGAGGTTGCATTTACAGTACAACTGCTGAAGCACCTGTGAAGTAGGCAACTAGATTTCTAGTGACCATGCACAGTTGAAAGCAACGCACACTCCACAATGGAGGCACTACTTCCCACACTCTCCAATCAGACCCCACCACCAAAGACATCTTTCCCTCCCCACCCTTATCTGCCTTCCGGAGGGACCACCCCCTCCGCGACTCCCTTGTCCACTCCACACTCCCCTCCAGCCCCACCACACCCGGCACTTTTCCCTGTAACCGCAGGAAGTGCTACACCTGCCCCCACACCACCTCCCTCACCCCAATCCCAGGCCCCAAGAAGACTTTCCACATCAGGCAGATGTTCACCTGCACGTCTGCCAATGTGGTATACTGATCCGCTGTACCCGTTGTGGCTTCCTCTACCTCGGGGAAACCAAGCGGAGGCTTGGGGACCGCTTTGCAGAACACCTGCGCTCAGTTCGCAACAAACAACTGCACCTCCCAGTCGCGAACCATTTCAACTCCCCCTCCCATTCCTCAGATGACAAGTCGATCCTGGGCCTCCTGCAATGCCACAGTGATGCCACCCGAAGGCTGCAGGAACAGCAAATCATATTCAGCCTGGGAACCCTGCAGCCCAATGGTATCAATGTGGATTTCACAAGTTTCAAAATCTCCCCTCCCCCAACCGCATCCCAAAACCAGCCCAGATCATCTCCACCTCCCGAACCTGTTTTTCCCCCTCACCTCAAGCCACACCCCCATCTCCTATCTACTAACATCATCCCGCCCCCGTGTCCGGTCCGCCCTCCCTGGGCGGCCCTGTCTCCTCTCTACCACCCCCCTCCCCCCCCCCCACCTACACTCACCTTTACTGGCTCCATCCCCGCCTCTTTGATTTGTCTGCCTCCTCTCCACCTATCCTCTCCTCTATCCATCCTCTATCCGCCTCCCCCTCTTTCCATATTCATTTCAGAACCCTCTTCCCCTCCCCCATTTCTGATGAAGGGTCTAGGCCCGAAACGTCAAGTTTTCCTGCTCCTATGATGCTGCTTGACCTGCTATGTTCATCCAGCCCCACGCTTGTTATCTAAGTGGCCATGAACGTTTCATTCTGGGTGACTTCAGCAATTCTTGAACTGTTGCAAGTAGAAAACAAAGGCAGCATGCTTTGGCCACTGTTGTCTTTGCCTGCCTTCACGTTGGTTTCTCTGATTATTTGATACAGAATTTTCAAACACAAAGGGAGGAATGGCCCCCATTGTGCCTGTCGTGGCTCACTGATAGGGCCATGTAGACTGCTCTATCTCTCTGTCCCATGCCCCCCACTGAGTACATATGCACTCACTTTCTCAAAGCTGCTATTGGCTGCTCTATACTTTTATTTATCACACACGTTCTAACAGCCTTCTGTTTAAAACAAAATTCTCTTAATCTATCCCTTTTTTGTTATGATAAACCTATGCTTTCTCCTTACTTACTTACTTGTCAAAGGAAACTTCCTTTGCTTATTTATCTCAACAAACTGAATGATGTATTGAGATAACAAGGTTTGGAGCTGGATGAACACAACAGGCCGAGCAGGAAAGCTTGACGTTTCGGGCCTCGACCCTTCATCAGAAATGGGGGGTGGGAAGAGGGTTCCGAAATAAATAGGGAGAGAGGGGGAGGCGGACAGAAGATGGATAGAGGAGAGGATAGGTGGAGAGGAGGCAGACAAGTCGAAGAGGCGGGGATGGAGCCAGTAAAGGTGAGTGTAGGTGGGGGTGTAGGAAGGAGATAGGTCAGTCCAGGGAGGACGTACAGGTCAAGGGGGCTGGATGAGGCTGGTAGACAGGAGATGGGGGTGGGGCTTGAGGTGGGAGGAGGGGATAGGTGAGAGGAAGGACAGGTTAGGGAGGCGGGGGCAAGCTGGGCTGGTTTTGGGATGCGGATGGGGGAGGGGAGATTTTGAAGCTTGTGAAATCCACATTGATACCATTGGGCTGCAGGGTTCCCAGGCTGAATATGATTTGCTGTTCCTGCAGCCTTCGGGTGGCATCACTGTGGCATTGCAGGAGGCCCAGGATGGACATGTCATCTGAGGAATGGGAGGGGGAGTTGAAATGGTTCGCGACTAGGAGGTGCAGTTGTTTGTTGCGAACTGAGCGCAGGTGTTCTGCAAAGCGGTCCCCAAGCCTCCGCTTGGTTTCCCCGATGTAGAGGAAGCCACAACGGGTACAGCGGATCAGTATACCACATTGGCAGATGTGCAAATGAACATCTGCCTGATGTGGAAAGTCTTCTTGGGGCCTGGGATTGGGGTGAGGAAGGAGGTGTGGGGGCAGGTGTAGCACTCCCTGCGGTTGCAGGGAAAAGTGCCGGGTGTGGTGGGGCTGGAGGGGAGTGTGGAGTGGACAAGGGAGTCGTGGAGGGAGTGGTCCCTCCTGAAAGCAGATAAGGGTGGGGAGGGAAAAATGTCTTTGGTGGTGGGGTCGGATTGCAGATGGCAGAAGTGTCGGAGGATGATGCGTTGGATCCGGAGGTTAGTGGAGTGGTACTTGAGGACGAGGGGGATTCATTTTTGATTATTATTGCGGGGACTGGGTGTGAGGGATGTGTTGCGGGAAATGCGGGAGACACGGTCGAGGGCGTTCTCGACCACTGTGTGGGGGAAGTTGCGGTCCTTGAAGAATGAGGACATCTGAGATGTACAGGAGTGGAATGCCTCATCCTGGGAGCAGATGCGGCGGATGCGAAGGAATTGGGAATAGGGGATGGCATTTTTGCAGGAGGGTGGGTGGCAGGAGGTGTATTCCAGGTAGCTGTGGGAGTCAGTGGGCTTGAAATGGACATCTGTCTCTAGGTGGTTGCCCGAGATGGAGACAGAGAGGTCCAGGAAGGAGAGAGAAGTGTTGGAGATGGTCCAGGTGAACTTCAGGTTGGGGTGGAAGGTGTTGGTGAATTGGATGAACTGTTCGAGCTCCTCGTGGGAGCACGAGGCGGCGCCGATGCAGTCATCAATGTAACGGAGAAAGAGGTGGGGTTTAGGGCCAGTGTAGGTACGGAAGAGGGATTGTTCCACATAACCTACAAAGAGGCAGGCATAGCTTGGGCCCATGCGGGTAGATAGTTTGAAGATCAGTGACTGTAACTTCTTTTGGAAATTTAATGAAATCAGCAATTTTTGAGGCGGCACTCATGATTTATGCTCCACTGATTCGCTGTAAGGACAGACACTGCTAACAGTGTAGAAGATTACCGTAGTGAGTTAATATTCTTTAAGGAAGATCTTTCTGTGAAATTAATGACATTTACATGATCTGCAAAGTACTGATTTTGAAGTACCTTTGCTATGTCAAAATTGGATTGAAATATCAGGAGAGAAGTGTTGTTAAATTTTTCGCCATACGATGTGGGTTGTTAGAAAGGTAAGATCTGATAGCGTCTGGTCGATCCTGAGTTGGTAAGGTTCTGTTGGTATAATCCAATTTTTTAAATTGGAAGAGGGGGGGTTTAGGGTCAGTGTAGGTTCGGAAGAGGGATTGTTCCACGTAACCTACAAAGAGGCAGGCACAGCTTGGGCCCATGCGGGTACCCATGGCCAACCCCTTTGTCTGTAGAAAGTGGGAGGAATTGAAAGAGAAGTTGTTGAGGGTGAGGACGAGTTCGGCTAAGCAGGTGAGGGTGTCGGTGGAGGGGGATTGGTCAGTTCTGCAGGACAGGAAGAAGCGGAGGGGCTTTAGGCCATCTGCATGGGGAATACAGGTATATAGGGACTGGACGTCCATAGTAAAAATGAGGTGTTGGGGACCGGGGAAGTGGAGGGCGTGGGTGGTGTCACGGACGTAGGTCCTCATTCTTCAAGGACCGCAACTCCCCCCCCCACAGTGGTCGAGGACGCCCTCGACTGTGTCTCCCTCATTTCCCGCAACTCATCCCTCACACCCCGTCCCCACAATAATAACCAAAAAAAATCCCCCTCGTCCTCACATACCACCTCACCAACCTCCGGATCTAACGCATCATCCTCCGACACTTCCACCATCTGCAATCCGACCCCACCAGCAAAGACATTTTTCCCTCCCCACCCTTATCTGCTTTCCGGAGGGACGACTCCCTCCACGACTCCCTTGTCCGCTCCATACTCCCCTCCAGCCCCACCACACCCGGCACTTTTCCCTGCAACCGCAGGGAGTGCTACACCTGCCCCCACACCACCTCCCTCACCCCAATCCCAGGCCCCAAGAAGACTTTCCACATCAGGCAGATGTTCACCTGCACGTCTGCCAATGTGGTATACTGATCCGTTGTACCCGTTGTGGCTTCCGCTACATTGGGGAAACCAAGCGGAGGCTTGGGGACCGCTTTGCAGAACACCTGCGCTCAGTTCGCAACAAACAACTGCACCTCCCAGTCGCGAACCATTTCAACTCCCCCTCCCATTCCTCAGACGACATGTCCATCCTGGGCCTCCTGCAATGCCACCTGAAGGCCGCAGGAACAGCAAATCATATTCAGCCTGGGAACCCTGCAGCCCAATGGTATCAATGTGGATTTCACAAGGTTCAAAATCTCCCCTCCCCCAACCGCATCCCAAAACCCTCGTCCCCGCCTCCCCTCCTCCCACCTCAAGCCCCACCCCCATCTCCTATCTACTAACCTCATCCCGCCCCCTTGACCTGTCTGTCCTCCCTGGACTGACCTATCTCCTCCCTACCCCCCCACCTACACTCACCTTTACTGGCTCCATTCCCGCCTCTTTGACTTGTCTGCCTCCTCTCCACCTATCCTCTCCTCTATGATCTTCTATCCGCCTCCCCCCTCTCCCTATTTATTTCAGAACTCCCTTCCCCTCCCCCATTTCTGATGAAGGGTCTCGGCCCGAAACGTCAAGTTTTCCTGCTCCTATGATGCTGCTTGGCCTGCTGCGTTCATCCAGCTCCACACCTTGTTATCTCGGATTCTCCAGCATCTGCAGTACCTATTATCTCTGAATGATGTATTGAATTTTCTATGAACCCCTTTGTTGCAGAGCCCAGCATCTTTAGTTTTCTATATGATATTACATGTCTGTGAATCCTTTGTTGTATTGTGGGGGTCTCAGCATTTTGTTTGCTGTCCTATTTGAAGATGAGGTGGAGATAAGGGGAGGTGATGGCCTATTGGTATTGTCCCAAGACTGTTCATTTAAACATAGAATCCCTACAGTGCGGAAACAGACCATTCAGCCCCATCAAGTCCACACAGATCCTCCAAAGAGCATCCTGCCCGTCCCTGTCCCATAAACCTGCATTTCCCTGGACGCTATGGGCAAGTTAGCATGGCCAATCCACCTAACCTGCATATCTTTTGACTGTGGGAGCAAACAGGAGCGCCTGGAGGAAACCCACGCAGACGCGGGGAGATCATTGCAAACTTCACACAGGCAGTCACCTGAGGCTGGAATTGTGAGGCAGTAGTACTAACCACTGAGCCACCTTGTCGCCTATTAATCCAGAAACCCTGGTAATGCTCTGGGGACCCAGGTTTGAATCCTGCCGTGATGGATGGTGGAATCTGAATTCAAAATAAATATCTGGAATTAAGAGTTTAATGATGGTCACGAAACCTTTCTCAATTGTCTGGAAAAGCCACCTGGTTCACTAATGTCCATTAGGAAGGAAACTGCCCTCCTTACCTGGTCTGAACTACACTTGACTCCAGACACTTAACTGGTGTCTGGGGAATGAGAGATCGGTAATAAATGCTGGCCTAGCCAGCAGCACCTGCATCCCATGACTGAAGGGAAAAACAAGCAGGAGAGTATAATTATTTAATCAACTCTCAATCAGGGACAGATGAATTCGACACTTAGATCCGAATGAAATCTGCATGGGTGGTTGTCAAGGGACATGAACCGTGAAGGCATATTCACCAATTCCGTTCTTCTTGGCAGGAGACATGGCTTGAAGGGAAAGCTAGTCACCATGGGCACAGTATGCAATGTAAAAGCTCACATTGTCTAGTTCGTGCTACCCCACTATGTGGTTTTTCAATGAAACATACTTGCACAAATCCATGCACCAACAAAGTAAAGTTTCTGATCTAATGAAGAATGGTAGTTTAGATCAGCAACTGTTAAAGGGTTTTACATTTTTAAAAAAAACTTCAATACTTATTACAGAGAGAAAATGTAAAATGCAATTTGATGTCATATCCTGGGAGAAAGTTGAGATGGATGACCAATACCTTGGGTTGGAAATAAGTGCTATAAAAAGGTTACTCGAGACAAAAGGAAAAATGAATAGGTTAGTGAGCGAATTCCAGAAAGTGGACCTGAAGTTGTCTTTAATAAAAACCGAAAGAACTGCAAATGCTGTAAATCAGAAACAAAAACAAAGTTGCTGGAAAAGCTCAGCAGGTCTGGCAGCATCTGTGAAGGAAAAGACAAGAGTTAACGTTTTGGGTCCAGTGAACCTTCCTCAGAACAGAAGTTAATTGAAACATTAACTCTTGTTTTTTGCTTCACAGATGCTGCCAGACCCACTGAGCTTTTCCAGCAACTTTGTTTTTGTTCCTGAAGTTGGCTATGTTAGTGCTAGCGGAGGAAAGGAGAGGAGGTTGTTCACAGAAGTCAAGGGTTGAAGGTTATGGAAGGGTGTGTAAAACCAAGTCAGGGTGGAAGTAAGGCTGGGAGTTGAGAAGGACTTTGAATTTGAACAACTTTACCAAAACCGGTCCCTATACCAATCTTAAAAACAACTCTCGTCTGTAGTTTTCAAGAAAAAACAAACACCTGTTTAAAACAATGAGGTATTCAAAGGTTTTTTCCCTTTACAGTTGGCAGGGTTGTTGTGTTCTGGGAATATGCTGATCGATACTTGAATTATTTTGTATGAGGACAATAATCATATGAGCTCATTTCCAAAATTGGTGATGGATTGTTGTAATGGTCCAGCTCTGAAAGTGCCTGCAGGGAAGTTTAAAGGTGAAGAAAATTTTGTTTGACGTATTTCCCCAATGTCTGTTGAACAGATTTTGCAATTATACTTGTGGACAGTACAAAAATGCTTAAACCTTTTAATTTTTGCATTTCCTTGTTAGAGCACATGCAGAAAGTGCTAACTCAGTGAAACGCACACCCAGAGGTGACTGTTTAGGAGTTAAGGAGGAACAAGGTGATGAGAAAGCTGTCAAGTCACAAGAAGAGGAGGGACAGGCTGAAAAGAAAAAGAAGCGGAGGGGCTTTAGAGATCGGAAGGTATGTATCTGCTTGGAGCAACCCAGTAACTTTGGAATGTCTGAATTAACATTAAGGCAAATTCCATCCCCTACAAGTCTTGGTTTGTGATACAGATACATAAATACTCGTTTTAAAATTAATTTTTTTCACTTCATAGAGTAAAGGCATTATGATGTCTGTTTAGCATAAACAAGAATTTTTTTTAATTCATTCACGGGATGAGGGTATCGCTGGCTAGGCAGCATTTATTGCTCATCCCTAATTGCCCAGAGGGCAGTTATGAGTCAACCACATTGCTGTGGGTCTGGAGTCACATGTAGGCCAGACCAGGTAAAGATGGCAGTTTCCTTCCCTAAAGGATATTAATGAACCAAATGTTTTTTTCTTGACAATTGGCAATGGATTCAGACTTAAGGATTCCACCATCTGCCGTGGCGGGATTTGAAACCATGTCCCCAGAACATTACATGGGTCTCTGAATTAACAGTCCAGCAATAATAACACTAGGCTATTTGCTTCCCCTTGTCTAAATTTAAGTAATTTTAAGGGTAAAATATAAGTAAAGGAACATATTCGATTTAATTAAGATTTGCCTGAGAGTTCAGGTCTGTGATTAACATATTCTACGCTATGTGGGTAGCCCTAAATGGCTCCTGACAGTTTGGATGATCATTTGGAGGCACGTCCTGCACAACCAAAGGAGCTTAAGCTCTAGGTTTTGGAGCTTGGGTGGTACCAGGAGCACAACAGTGCATTCATGAGACTGAGAGATTGATGGATGGTATGTTTCAAGACGTGGTCACCCCACAGCATAAGGAGTGTGAGCCGAGAGGGAAAGATTGACTGCTAGACAGAAGAAGGGAACCAGGCATGTATTGAGGGAATTCCCCCAAGGGCATCTTGCTCCTAGACTGTACCTCAGCCCTGGGAAAACAGTCGGTGTGATAGTTTCTCTGTGGAGACCAGCTAGAACCAGGCCCATAGAATAGAAATTTATTGTCACATGTACTTTTACGTGAAAAATACAGTGAAAAGTTTGATAAGTTTCCTCAGTGTGGTGCCTACGTCAATGACAGAAGTCATACATAATAACAAAAAAAATGTAAAATTAAGAGAGAATTCATCACAGTTCATTTAACGGCTCCTGGGCTCGGGGAAAGCTGATTAAGGAGCGATGGAATATCCTGAAGAAGCAGCAGGGCCGAGACTGCCGTTCCAGGATAAGACCGTTGTGCCAGGCAGCTGGAACACTGAACCTGAAGCCTCTGCCAAAGAAGACCAACATTCTGGGGCAAGACAGCCTGCCAGGCATCTGGAACACCTGGAAACTGAAGACGAAGAGGACCTTTACATGGGGAAGAGATAACCATGCTGGGACAAGACTGCCACATCTGAACAAGACTGTCAGACTGGGAGACTACCACGCTGTGCCAAGACTGCCACCTCTCCTTCAGGTGCCTGGGCCCAAGCGCGGTCCCGGAGCCTCAGTCTAGCCTATGAGTCTGGGCCGGGGGAATCAGCCCAGGACCTGCTGTTTTCCTCCCTGGAGACCCCAGGCTGGCATGGAGCCGCTTCCAGCTCGTCCCAGTGTTGCTGCCACCAGCGAGGGCCTTCTCCATCACTGTGACACTGCGACTGGCCCAGCTGCTTTGGGCTGGGTGGGGCATTGTTTTTGGAGAGAATTGTAGAAGGGCAGCTTTACAGGATTAATTAATAAGGGAGTAGCTAGGAACTTATGTGGGCTTAGACTTGGACTCTAGAATTTCAGGGCATTCTGAAGGGGAAGGGTGAACAGCTGAAGTTCACGGTTCATGTTGAGACCAATGACCTAGGAAGAAAGAGAAATGAGGTCTTGTAAGCAGACTTTATGAAGTTAGGTAGGAAATTAGAAAACAGGTCTTCAAAGTTAATCATCTACAGATTACTCCCATTGCCATGCCTGAGGGAGTATAAGAGTAGAAGAATAGAGCAGATGAATGATTGGTTGTAGAGATGGTGGAGGAGGGCGTTTTTAGATTCTGCAGGCACTGGTACCGTTTCTAAAGAAGGTGGGACCTGTATAAGTTGCATAGATTACATCTGAACAGAAACTGGACTGGCATCTTGGTTTACTGTTATGGTAAATTTTAAACCAGACTGGCAGAAGGTGGGATCAGTGTTCCCTATAATTTTGGTTCCGGCTGCATGGGCCTCCAGGGTCTCGTGTGGCAGTGACTTCTAATACCAAAAGTTGGTGCCATGATAGGCGTGCTGAAGCTGCACAGTTCAGTGGGAATATTGCATAGTGACAAACAATGGGCATGTCACTAGCCTAATAGTCCAGAACCTTAGGTTAAAGTTCGAGGGACCTGGGTTTAAATACCATAAGGAGAACTTTTTTAACCAGCATGTAGAAAGCCCAACAGGGAGAGGGCAGTTCTGGACTTAATATTTGGAGATGAGCCTGGGCAGATGGAAGATATATCATGAGAGGTGCATTTTGGAGATGGAGACCATAACAGGGTTAGATTTAGGAAAGTTATGGAAAAACCGAAGGAGAGGAGAAACGAAGGAATAAAAGTTCTAAACCTGAGTAAGGTTAATTTTACATAGTAAGGTACAATTTAGCCCAAGTGGAATGGGAGTAGCTTTTTACAGATACAGCTCTAAAACTGCGTCGGAATAATGGGAGACATTCAAGAAAGAACTGATGAGAGAGCGGGGCAGTTATGTTCCTGCAAAGAAAAAACGCAGAACCAAGACTGGATGTCAAGGGATGTAAAGGTTAGGATTAAGAAATAAAGAGAAACTTATGGCAGATATGTGGGGTCAATACAGCAGAGTCCCTATAAAAGGAGTAGGGGGAACTTCAAAAGGAAATTGGGAAAGCCAAGAGAGTTATGGGAGAGCATTGTGGGTGGAAATAAAGGGAAACCCATGAGGGTGTTTTATGTATATGAGGTGCAAGAGAATAACTGTAGAAAGAGTAGGGCCCATTTACGTCTATAGAGGTAATCTGTGCGTGGCCCCAGAAGATGTGAACACAGTCCTCAATGATAATATTGTAAAAATTGTAAAATGAATCCATTGTCAATGGATTTATTGGAGATATTTAGCGTGGCTGTGTGCAGGTAAAGTCTTGTCCTACAAATTTGATTGAGTTTTTTCACAAAGTGATGAAGATTATTAATGAGAGTAGGACAATCGATGTTGTTTGTCTGGACTTTACTAAACTTTTCGACAAGGTCCCTCATGGTAGGCTGGTCCAGATGATTAAGTCATTTCGGATCAACTTTGAGTCGGTAAATTGGATACAAAATTGGTTTGTTCATAGAAAACAGAGGGTAGTTGCAGAGGGGTGTTTTTCTGCCTGGAGGTTTGTGACCAGTGATAATCCAGAAGGATCAGTGCTGGACCACTGTTGTTTGTCATATACAAAAGATTTAGATGAAAATGTAGGTAGTCTGATTAGTGAGGTTTGCAGACAATACAAAAATGGGTGGTGTTGTGGATAATGAGGAAGGTTGTCAAGCAATACAGCAGGATGTAGCTCAGTTGTTAAATTGGGCAGAGGAAAGTCAGATGGAGTTTAATCCAGACAAGTATCAGATGATGCATTTGGGGGTTCAGATGCAAGAGGAAAGTATACAGTAAGTGGCCCCCAAGATCCTTAGGACCATTGATGCACAGTGGGACCTTCAATATGACAGTCAATATGAGTATTGATTATCAAAGCTGAACCTGATACAATTGTCTTCCACAGTTGAAACTCATACCTTGCAGTATAGGTTGTTGGATTGTGATCAATAGAATAAATTCTGGTTAGTTAATTTTCCCCTACCTTTTAAATCAGAGGAGTACTGTTATCATCTTGTTCAAATCATTGTTTACTATCCAGTCTTTTTCCTTATCATGTGCCTTCAGTTCAAAGTCAGGGACAACTGTCTCATTGTCTTCTCAGAGACAATCATCTCATCAAATATTAGTGCACCTGAAAGCACAGTTGACCAGGAAGAGGACCTATGTTTGCTGATGACTTGGATGACAATGTTGCAACTCTCCGAGAAAGCCATATCTTGTGATTCTGCTTATGTTGGAACTGAAAAAACACGAGTTGCTCTGCTTTGGAAGTGAGTTATGGAAAATGCCATCAACAGTGACAACACTAATTAATTTATCTGAGATTGCATCGTGGTATCACTATTATGCAATTTAAAATGCTGCAAATATAGCAATCTCTTTCAAGCCTACACATCACAACAACTCATTTCTTCAAAGGAGTTTTCTCTCATTGCCTCTGGTTCCTTTATGAATTCTATTAAGCTGTGTCCCCTGGTGACTGAAAACAGTTTCTGCTTACTTGCTGTCTTGAAATGCTTCATGATTTTATAAGATCTGCTTTTTACCTTCTCAAAGGATAACAGCCCCAACTTCTCCAGCCTCTCCACATAAGATATGCCATTCCAGAAAATCTCTTGTTACCCTCTCCATGACCTTGAGATGCTTCCTGAAATGTAATGCCCAGAATTGAACACACTATCTCAGTTAAAACCAAATAAATGTTCACACAGCGTGATGCAACTATTTCTAACGTTAGGTTCCTTCAGAATTATAATATGACTGTCATGACAGAAATCACATGGTTTTCTTTTTCTCCTTGCCCCCATACATGTTTTTTTTCAATAAAGTCTCAATCTCGGATCATAGAATCATAGAATTTTACAACACAGAAGTAGGCCATTCGACCCATCGTGTCTGTACCAGCTCTTGAAAGAGCAGCCAAGCTTGTCCCATTCTCCAACCCTAACTCCATGACCGTCAAAATTTGTTTTAAAAATTATTAATTGATCTAATATGAATTGTAAATTGTGGAAAAGTTCCAAATTTCTACCCCTTATATGTGCAGAAGTGTTTGGTAATTTCATTCTTGAAAGGTTTCGCTCCTGTTTTTCAGATAATGCTTCCTAATCTTCGACTCCCCAAATTAGCAAAAATTGTTTCTCCCAATTTTCCTTCTGTTTCCCGTAACAACTTATATGATTGCAGATGTTTGTTGCCTGTATATAAACAAACTGACTGGCATCCACTCTAAAGCAGAGATAGTGAATCGTCTCTCAAATTCAGCCATGTGCTCCACCCTGTCCATGGCATTTCTTTGTAGTGACATTCAAAACTAATCCCACAGACCTGCTTTCTCCCTATACCTTTGATTCACGTGTATTGATTATTTATCCAGTTTTCCCTTAAGAGACAAATGGTCTCTGCCACTCCCATAGCAATACTTCCTTGCGCTCCATTAACATACTGTGTGAAGAAAACTGATCATTTTGTCTTAGGTCTTTGTTATATAGTCTTAAGATGGATGACTGCCACTTTTTTTTTTATTGGGATGTGGGCATAGCTGCTTAGCCAGCATTTATTGCCCATTCCTAGTTACCTTTGACATGGTGGTGGTGAGTTGCCTTCTTGAACTTGTAGTCCATGTGCTGTAAATAGACCCGCAATGCTGTTAGGGCGGAACTTCCGGAATTCTGACTTATTTCCAAGACAGGATGGTAAGTGGCATGAAGGCGAGTTTACAGGCAGCGGTGTTTCTGTGTGTCTGCTTTGAGATGGAAGTGGTAATGGGTTTGGAAGGTGCTATCTCAGGAACTTTGATGAATTTCTACAGTGTAGCTTGCATCATTGATCTGTCCAATCAAAGTTAATAGGATAGAAAGAGGAAAATCTCAAAACCCATTATACCTTTCACAAACTTAGGCTGTCCCAAAACACTTGAAGTACAACGAAGAACCTATCTTTTGAAGTGGTGTCACTATTTTAACGTAGGGAACGCAGCAATCATTATCCACAGAGCAAGATTTCATGAAGCCACAAATAGCAATGATATAAAAACTAAGAAATCTGCTTTAATGTTGCTAGTTGAAGGATAAATATTGACCAATGAATTATCTAAACATCCATTCAATTTCTTACACCTCTGTTCCAATGAAAATAGTCCCAATATCTATTGCAGTGAGGGAGAAAAAGGGCTGCTAACGCCGGGGTATGTGCATATAAGATATTATCTTGGATGTAAACGTGAAGAGGTAAAATATGTTTTTTTTTAAAATCAGTATTCAGTCTACATCTCTTTAATGAGAAGCAGTATTGAAACTCCAGTGTAATCTGCAGAATGCTTCAAGAATTCCCTCACGACACGATCACATTATAATAGCAAACTGCCGATAAGTCAGAGAATGTGTTGCTTTGCAATAACAGGAGTCCAATACTGTGCTTTATGCGATGTTTTATTCTTCTGCTCATATGGCGTTATATTTAACGTAAGCAGACTCCTTAAAATCACAAAGACTATTTGTTTAATGATTCAAGGGCAGTTACAGATTAATTGCTGTTGCTGATTGAGGTTTGTGCATTGATGGGTGTTTGTAAATTGGTGGCTCCAGGCAGCATGTAAGCACTGTAAAATGTTTGGAGTTTTATTTTACAAATTGACATTTTGAAGTGTGATGAATCCATAGGTGCAAGATGTTAAAATTAGCACCATTTCTGTGTGAGCTTTTAAGCATACATATTAAATTTACCACAGCAAATACGCTATTAGTGCAGGAGTTCACTCTATTAATTTAAAACATGTTATCGAAGTTAGTTAGTATAATACAGGCATTTATTTGTATAGTACCAACTTAAAAAGCTACCCCATCAGTATAAAAATCCAGTGATGTTTTCTGTCAATTTGATTAAGAATATTTGCCTCTGCATGGACCTGCATATGAATTAGGAGCAGGCTAAGTCATTTGCCACTGGAGATAATAGGAATTGCAGATGCTGGACAATCCGAGATAACAAGGTGTGGAGCTGGATGAACACAGCAGGCCG